>JAJTUV010004798.1:0-15548 GCA_021653895.1 Mastomys natalensis
TATTACACTGTTAAATAGAGACTTCAAAGGCAACAATATCCAATTGAGTTCTGATAATTATACTAGTCCTAATAAAACTTTCCACCATGCGTTCCAGCTTTCATAATCATAAGTTCAAATTTTAAGTTTCCTTTATGTCTCTTCTAACTATAGCCTTGAAATCTACAATGCAATCTAATGCAAAATTCTACACTACCAGCTGTCATAGTCACAAATAGGTTTTTGGTTACCTTTTTACTATAGACTTAAAATGTTTCTCATGCTAAATCTAGACTGTCAGATATCATAGTTACAAGTACAAAATTTCTTTCGGTTGCCTTTTAACTATACTTAAGGTGTTTCTCATGCAAACCTATATGATCAATTATCATATTCACAATGTCATCATATTGAGTTTCCTTTAATTGTTTTCTAAATATAAATTTAAAATGTTTCTTATTATGCAAAATTTATATATATATATATATATCAGTCTCTTAGACAAAAAAGTAAAAAAAAATTGTGCCTCTTCCTCCTTCTGCTCCACAGGAAGCTTTTGTGTCCTCTAAGCTTCTAATAGTCTTAAAGACTATTCATGTTGTTAACAACCTTATCTCTTTTGGAAACTCCTATGCTACAGGAAACACAGTCAGATCTACCTCTTAGGGACCAAATAGACTCCATCCAGATAAGTATACTATCCAATCAATTGCCTTAGATTCTACATGTTACCTATTCCAGATGGTGGTATTTCTTCTCTTGTTCCCTGAGATTGGGACTCCCCTCACTACAACCAACAAAATCTAAGAGTTTCAAACGTACATCTAATTTTTTTTTCTCCCAATCATTCTTTGTCCTATCCAGCAGAGCATTAAACAGGGGTCCAGGGAGGGCAACTGAAAGAGAGCCTATGGAAACAGATAAAGATGCAATGATCCACAGCTTGTCGATAGGCTGATCAAACTGCAATTTTTACTTTTTTCACACAGGGCTTATATACATAAAAGGCAGGATTTTGGGGAAGGGGATGACGCAGGAGCATAGGTGTTTAGAGGAGTACAGATATCTACCAGAACAGAGTATCAGCTGGATGAAGGTTCAGGGAACATGTACACTATGAATCTGACTATGATTCACTTGTCCTTATCTAAATTGGTACTATCCACCAAGATTACCTATCTGCAAGGTCTATGACTATTCAGCCTAGTAATTATCCACCAAAGCTGCTTGTTTACAACAGCTTCTAGTCATCTGTTTCAGTGATTTTTCCACAGAGACTTAAGTCTTTGTGTTAGGAGGCATGTATGTCAGGCTTATAGCTGGTTTTAGGCCTTCAGTGTATAAGCAGGGCTGCCCCTGCAATTCTTAATTTATTTCTCTACATCTATATATGTTTCAGCATCTTATCAAGGCCAGGTGTTTACTCAAAATCTACATCCAGGACAGCTCCAGAGAAGGAACCTACAAAACCTCCAGCCTGCACTCACAGATTCTTATACTGGACTTGATCTCCCCTACCCACAGATGTTTACACAAATACTGGACAGCAAGAAACAGCCAATTCTCCTAAGAGTACACCAATAATCTCATCCCTATCATCTTAGGTTTCTCAGAGACATTTCACCCCAAAGTCAGCAGGAAGTAGGAAAGATCACTACCACCCATTGCTGTTTGCCATGAACATTTCTAGTTTCTAATTATTTATACATTAAACCAATTTCAAGGAATGTTAGCATTACTTCTATGCTCTGCCAAACAGTTACCTGGCAATAGCCAGGTAGACCTGTCTTGTTATAAAAGGGGCTGTTTGGTACCTCCTTGTAATCCCTGTTTCCTGTATCTCTCTGACTCTCTTCTTTCTCTGATCCCTTTCTACATTTCTTCAGTATACTTGGCATCCTCTCCCTCCATGTAGCCCTGCCCAACCTCTCTTTTTTCTGTCTCCCTGTCTCTGTTTTTTCTCTGTTTCTCTATCTGTCTTGCTCTCTGTGTTTCTCTCTGTGTGTTTTTCTCTGTGCTTCTCTCTTTCTCTGTTTTTCTCTCTCACTCATTTTCTCTTTGTGTAGCTTTCTCTGCCTGTACTCCATTTAAATCCCCTCCCCTTCTATACAATGCCAGCTGTATGATTGGGTATGTCAGGGCCCATTGAGGGACCCCTCCAACCTACCCAAACTTTGCTCAATCAAATACATCTTGGTCTTTTATAAAATATAACAGTTCTTGCTCTACAGGACTATGAAAGGCTAGGGAAGTGCAGGCAGCATTGGAGCAATTTGCAAGGCTGGGATACTAGTTTTTGCTGGTTTGAAGCAGTTTGGGTTGGAAAGGTTCTGGCTAGGAAACCATGCTATGAACCATGTGGAAATTCCATTAGTAACATTTGGTTTATTTGTTTTTTGTTTATTTTCCTAATCCTTTCTTAAGAGTACATGAAAAAACTTGGCGTGTTCCTTTTTATAAGAAGCATAGAAATCAGTAGGGTATGGAGCTATAAAACCCAGGGGCCCAAGAGAGACAAAACTGATTGTTTGGCAATAGAATTGGTCCCTAGATGAAAAAAAATGATCCTTCTAACTTGTATAAGTCTTGAATTCATTCTTCTACCTGGCCAGACAGGTTTACATAGTAGCAGTATTGTTTTTTTAAGAATGAATCAAATGACTTCCTTGCCTCACACAGTGATGGAGGGGAATAGCCACCACCAGCAACCCTACAAAGGTGTGCATAGGAATCATGAAGTTACATCAAGTGGCCCAATGTTACTAACAAAGATGTGAAAAGACTCAGAGATTCATATAAAATAGGCTTTTCAATGTCTGTATTAAAAGATCCAAAGTGATTTCTAGGCCAGTCAGGGCTACACACAGACATACTCTTTCAAAAAGCAAAAAAAAGAGGTGGGGGTCTTTTATTGGCTTGACTGTATGATGCTTTTAGACTGTTGAATTGTCTCTACTATATTACCTATAAAAGTACTGTATGCTTCTTCAAAACATCTAAGCAATATTACTATTGCTCACCCTCAAACACCAGCCTTCAACATATCAGCAAAGATCTGACCCAAGTCCCTAGGGCCCATCTTTACTCTAGGCATTCCAAATGGTGACGGCAACCAAATCTGGCAAAGGACCATGGGAGGATTCTTGAGGTTTTATGCAATTTCCTGGATCAGAATAATGGTACTTAGTACTGCAATGTGGGTACCTGACCAAGAGGAACTGATAGTATAGTCTGGGTTTGTTTGGTTTTGGAAAAATCAAAATACTTTAGGTTGCCACTTATATTGAAGCTGATAATTTCCTTTCTAGAGTTGTAAAAAGCATGTTGATTGGGGGTCAGAGTTAAAGAGTTGACAGAGAGGCATACATAGACTAGAATGAAAGGATAGCCAAGGAGTCTACTATTTTGGTAGCACATATCTGATATTTCTAGTCTTGTCATGTTCCTGTTGTCTGGGAGGTTGGGAGAACAAGGATAGTCCCAGCAGTAGAGTGATAAAGAAAGCCAAACTTAGGAATAAGGTATAGGAAAGGGAGCTTAACAATCAGAGGTCCTATAGAAAAAGAGCTATGCTTATCAGATAATGGGTCAGGAGCCCATCTCAGTTGTTGTCCCTTATTATTTTTATTAAAACAGTACAGAATGACTCATCCCAAGAAATTGATATGCCAACCACTGCACAGTGCCATTACTAAACCTGCTGCTAGGTCCCAGCCAGAACTGGGAAAATAGGAGGGTCAATTGCCTTTACTTTGTCAAAGAGAAAGTGAAACAATCTCTCCCATGTCTGCTCTCTAAAACAAACAAGCAAAACACCAAACTAGCTGCATAAAATCCACCTCTCATGTGGCTTAACAACCAGAATCCCTTTTCCTATGGCATCACAGAGACCAAAGGAACCTTATAAATATCCCTAGAATGTGAACAATGTATTAGCAACTTTAATTTTAATTAGACAGTTCTTTTAGATTATAATTTATCCTTTTCAGATCTCTGATCATATTCATCACTAAGCTGGCGTAATTTTCACATCTATAGAACCAGGTGCAATTAGCTCTTACCCCAAGAGAATGCACCACTGTGATTGTTCATGAATCAATTCATTAGGTAGTTACAACTCTTAAATCTCTTATTTCAAAATGCAATCAGGATTGTCTTATTCACAGGATACATGTTTGTCTGAAAGGTTAAGGATTCCTCATCATGAATGTGGAAGGGCTTTAGGTGTTCATCCTATGTGACTGATGGACACAAATCTCTCTACAGGCAGATGTGGCAGCTGCAGCGACAAGACAGGGGACTAGTATCAGGAGCAGGCCATTCTCAGCTTTCCCTTCAGTATCTCCAGGGCTTCTAGCCTTAACTCAAAATTACCAGGCTTTTTTCACTGCCCCAAACCATGCAGGCTTGCACTTTCTTAGCTGTAGATGATACCACAGATCCTGGACTCAGATATACAGCCTGATCTTTCAGGACTTGACTGGTATCCCACTTTTCTTAGATTCTCAAAGATGATGCCTTCCCAATCAGCGAAAGCAATCTAAAGAACACAACAATGCCCTGTTGTTCAGAACACCATCCACCCTTCCTAGTCCTCATTTTAATTAAGCAAAATTGAGGAATGATAACTTACAGTTGATTCCATTAAGCTGTCATCAGGGACCTAGAAATTGATTGTTTATGTCATCACCTGCTATCTTTATCTGTTGGGACAGGGATGCACACCAGAGTAAACAACCATGACCTCAGTACTCCCTCCCTCTTCTCTCTCTCTCTCTCTCTCTCTCTCTTCTCTCTCTCTTCTCTCTCTTTCTCTTCTTCTTCTTTCTCTTCTGCATCACTCTCTATCTGTCATCGCTGCATGCTTCCTATCTATCTATCTATCTATCTATCTATCTTCTATCTATCTATCCTACTATCTCCTATCTATTATCTATCTATCATCTATCTATCTATCTATCTGTCTCAATCTATCTATTTCACTATCTCTCTCTTTCCGGCATTATATCTCTCCCCCTTTCTCACTTTCTCTACATCTCAATTATGTGTCCTCAAGGTTCGACTCTCATCTGTGTATATGTACGGAATGCTCCTAACCATTCACTGCTAAAGTTCCTTTTATATTAATCCTATTTCTTAGTGTAATTTCTCAGACACACCTTTGGATCTGCCTGCAAGTACATCCTCAACTTATTATATTTTGTAACACAATGTAGCTCGTGAATTTCTTATGGATGAACAGACTTACTGACTACCTAAGTGTATAACCCTGATCTTGATTATGTTTTGGGCAAAATTCCCAAGTCTAGCAGATGCCAGTGTGAATAGATCCAAAATTCTGTTCTATGGAGAGGAAACTTAGGAGATCATTGCATATTATCTCTGCAATGTCAGCAAGTCAACTCTCCATTCTCCTTGCATTATTATTTCTTAGAAATTCTTCAAAATGCAAATAAGTAATGGTATAATTACTTTTGTAGGAAATATAAACAAACCCTTTGGCCCATTGGAAACATTTCATCCTACTTTGGGTCCAGACACAGACAAAATATCCTCAGTTGCTCAGAGAAAATTCAAGCTGCTCTCCACTGCAATTGATCTCTATGTCACCTGCTACATCTGACCTTCTCAGGCCCTATCCATTCTTGCACCTGGTCTGCAGCATAAAATATACACAAAATTAATTGAAATAAAAATTTGAGCACAGAAGGGAAGAGAAATGGAGTTTGTGTTATATGCTTTGAGAATATTTGCAGTGGATGAATGTAGGATAAAGGTAGATATTTTGGGGGGGTCTCAGCACTGTTTTTAGGATGCCAATATACCAGTCAATTAGTGTACACTTATGTATATATGATCACTAGTTGCATTTAATGGTTTAAAACAAATAAATAGATGATGAAGAATGATGCAAGAAGATAGATAGATGATAGATAGATAGATAGATAAGATAGATAAATGGCTGGAGTACAGTGTTGTCTTTCCACATTCATCTAGCATGCTTCATGATTCTGGAGAAATCCAATTCTTACTGACATAGGAAATAGAAGAAGAAAAGAGCAGGCATGTTAAAACAACTAACTGTTTGCTTGAGCTTTATGGTAATCTTTGAGACAAAGTATCTATAATATTCTCCAGATCAAACTCTTTCTTTTATTCTGATAAAATAACAGAAGGGATGTAAGATTTCACTCATTTACAAAGCTATGAAAAAGAAATTTAGAGTTTGGTGACCTGCCCACAAACCCTGACACTATTAATGATGTCATGTTGTGCTTGTAGACAGGAGCCTAGCATGGCTGTCCTATGAGAGACTCTACCAGCAGCTGACTAATACAGATACATATACTTACAGAAAACCTTTGAACTGAGATTGTGGGCCAAATGGAAGAATTAGGGGAAGGATCGAAGACACTGATTGGATTGCAACCCCATAATAAGAACAACAGTTCAATTAATCCTCCCAGCTTTGAGAGCCTAAGCCACCAACCATAGAGCATATTGGGCACAACTCTAGCCCCAAGCACATATAAGTTGCAGAGGACTGCCTTGTTTGGCCTCAGTTGAAAGAGACTCCTAATCGTGAAGAAACTTAGTACCCTAGGGAAGGGTTATGTTGGGGGGTGAAGTGGGGGTAGTGGTGGGTTGTCAGCAACCTCTCAGAGTATAGGGGATCAAGGATGGGATGAAGGACTCTAGAATCCAGGACTGGAAGGAAGGCAACAGCTAAAATATAAATAAATAAAATAATTTAATTTAAAAAATGAAATGCTAAATTGGCTTTGGCAGCATAATTCCTTATTGTATGTTTTCTGTACATCTCACATTAAGAATTAGGTAAGAGAGTTTTAACAGTTTTGTTGTTGAGATATATATATAGTGATGTGTGTGTATGTATTGACTGTGTGTGTGGGTTGTTTGTATGTGGTACACACACACAACATACATATCGAAATGGAAAGAGCCATACTAATATTAACTGTTTCATCACAAATGTAATATTTGATTCCATTATTGACTTCATTTTTGCACAAAATAAGGAACAAATCATACCAAATATGAAAAAAATATATTTAGGACTCATTTATACATAGTATCCACATATAATAATAAACATAATAATTTAAATAATGAAAATTTCAAAACATGCAAAAAATTGTATACTTTCCATTCAGATACAACTTTGTTAAAAGCTTTTTTATTCACTTTATTCACCAATGCCTGTATACTATCAATGTCTATCCAGATCTCATAGTAATATTTCTGGTTATATTTAAAAAGATTTCATAATTCTATGAGCACTTGCCCTTCTTAGAGGCCCAGTTATATTTCAGGTTGTGATAAAGAAATTGTGATGTCTTTAAGAAAACAGTATGTGTGATTCCATATGAATAAGTAATAAAGTCTTCTCTCTGCCCAAATATCATCCTACTTACAAATATATATGTACAGTTTATACAATAAAATAATTAAGTATTATGTATTTCATCTTTAATATGAGATGCTCAGCTACCATATGGCATGATATGATAAAACATGTTTTGAAAAATTTCTCTCAGATACCAAATCAAATTTAGGCACTTAGTGTTTAAAAAATCTTATAGTCCTCAACTAAAGAATAGATAAAGACAATGTGGTACATCTACACAATGGAATACTATTCAGCTATTAAAATGAAGATGTTATGAATCTTGCAGACAAATGTATATAACTTGAAATAACATTGGGTAATCCAGAGCCAGAAAGACATATGGCATTATACATTTACAAGTGGGAATTAGCCATAAAATGCATGCAAATACAGTACAATCCAGAGATTTAAAGAAATTGGGTAATATGGAAGTCCAAATGCAAGATGCACAAATCCCACTCATAACTAGATAGTCATCTGTGGTGGATGAAGACACAAAGCTTGGTAGAGAGGAAGTGACAGGAAGACAGGGATAGTGATGAGGTTTGGGATGTTGGGAGGTGAGAGGGTGCTGGGAATGAGATTGGGAATAGATTGAGGGGTGTCTCTGTTTAGTATGGAGATCTGGATGGGAATGTATAGGGTACAAAGGGTGTAAGCGAAATTCCTACCAAGGGGGACACAGAAACTGAAGTTGGCCTCCACCTGTAGCCAGGCTAAACTTCTAGAAGAGGAGGGTGGTATCAATTCACACACAAAACCTTCAACACAAAATTTGTCTTGCCTATGTTGGGACTAACATCGAGCAGAGATGGGGGAATAGCCATCAGATGACTGCCCCAACTTGAGAACAAAAAGTCATCCTGACATTGTTAGTGATATACTACTGTGCCTCCCAACAGGAAACAAGCATAATTGTTTCCTACGAGGCTTCATCCAGGAGGTTTTGGAGACAGACACAGAAACCCACTGTCAACCATCAGGTAGAACATGCAGAGAATCTTTGGAAGAGTGGGAGAAGAATGAGCAAGACAAAGCAGTCAAGAAGACACATAATTTTTCACTAACCTGGGACCACAAGCATTCACCAAGCCTGGGCTACCAAAGAGGGACCATGCAGGCAGTAGACCTAGACTCCTTATACATTGTAGCAAATATGAGCTTGTGTTCTTTGTCCCCCCCCGTCGAAGAGTTTACAAAGCAAGAAAGGTGGAGTGTGCGCTGCCGGATCGATACGACCTGTAGCACGGTAAAGCAAGTGAGAGAGCAAGACAAGAGAGCAAGGAGCAAGGAGCAAAGAAGGAGAAGAGGAAGAGAAAGAGAGGCAACAGTTTATGGAGGTATGGCTGTAGTTAGAGATCTACGTCTGTTCTTCCTGCCTTTGGATACTTTTATCGTACCTGTCAGCCTCCTTGGGCCACAGTGTGAGACAGTGTGCCTAGACCTACTGGACTAGATGCCTCAGGGTCGGGTTAGTAGCCAACGGGGACTCTGCTTTTCCTAACAGAATGTGAGAATGGTACTGGGAAAGATTTGTAAGTGTGGGAGTAGGAACAGAGGAGGATGGGGCTGTTATTATGATATAAATTGAACATAAAATAAAAATTAAATTTAAAACAAATAATTTGCAGTTCTTCCAAGAAAGATGGCATGACACCAAAAGAACAAGAGAATGCCATAATTCATATGAAAATTAAAATAGTTAATCAAATGTTTCCATGCAGTTTATGAAAAATACAATAAAATTTGTAACAAAACCTACTGATTGGTATAATATTCAGGTACCTCTATCTGATCTATTAACAAATCTTTCACATTCAAATATTTTTTATTTAATGGTTTTGTATTTTTATGAAAAATTGCCTTATGCTCAGAGCATAAGATTTTTTTCAAATACTTTTTCTGATAGCTGTGCTATGAGTTGTATTCCTTTACATGGATATGACAAGAGTATGTAATGTTTGATCTTCTGGCTCTTGTACTGATAAACCATTTAAATCCCTCTGCTATTAAAACAGCAAACCAGTTTATTTCCATGTGCTAACATCTTTCTATAATAGAGATTGCTTTAAAATCTGTGGTATAAAAACATATTTTTATTACTAACAACACTAAGTTCAATTAGCACTTTACACTAGTCTTCCAGTAGGTTGACTTTTAGAAAACTGGAAATTGGCATAAACTGGGTATTCAAATTTTAATGGTTTCATTATGAAATCCCTGTATTGAAAAGAAATAATTAACAATAAATTCAAATAAGATGTCCACAACACATATTTGAATCTTTTAAAAATACCCACAATGTCCTGTCGATTTTTTGCTTGTTCAAACTATGGAGATTCAAAGGATGCAAATCAAGTAAGCCTTCTGCTCAAATGCATATATATTAGTGACTAAGTCAACTCCCAGTTTTTAGTACATATATAATTTAATATAAAATCAATTACTAAAAAATAAAACAAAAGTTGACAATAGCTCTTATACAATGATGAACTGTGTATGTTGAATTGTATGTATGTATATATATACATATATACACTTATACATACATATATATTTATATATCTTCATATATGCTTACATGAAGAAACTGCCACCACCCTAGTTATACAGTTATATAAATGTAAACTTATTTAAATGTAAGGAAACATGTCATACCTAAATGAGTAAATATTTGAGTACACATTTCTCCAAGGAAGATCTATCTATCTATCTATCTATCTATCTATCTATCTATCTATTTTATCTGTTCTATCCCACTCTCTCTATCTCTTTCACTATCTCTATATCCTATCTTCTTGTCACTATCTCTATCTATACTTATCTCTATCTCTATAAAAATATCAATATTGATATCGATTGATATAAATGCAGATACACACACATATATATATTGTATACACTGAGATGAATGACAAATATTAATTAATTTTCCTACTCTGACAGTAAAATAATTAATTTAAAATGGTACCTGTAAAAGTGAACATAACTTTGTAAAAAAATTCAAACAACAAAATATCTTCTAAGCTAGTCTTTGCGTTTTTACATTCACATTCAAATGCAAAACTATATATATGTACGTAAAATTACATATCTTATATTATAAATTACATAGTTGTGTGAAATAGCAAAGACATCATACTTTTTTATTTAATATTTTCTATTTTTACATTTAAAGCTATTCTCTATCCTGTTCCTCCCCTTGGAAACCCTCTATTCTATCCCCCTTCTTCTATTAGGGTGTACCTCAACGGACCCAACCATATAGTCTCCCTGTCTTCACACTCCACTACACTGGGGCATCTAGCTTTCACAGGATCAAGGGTCTCTTCTCCCATTGATGCCCAACAAGTCCATCCTCTGCTACTATGTGGCTAGAGCTATGAGTCCCTCTATGCATCCTCCTTGGTTGGTAAATTAGTCCTTGGGATCTCTGGGGTGTCTGGTTGCTTCATATTGTTGTTCTTTCTATGGGGTTGTAAACCACTTCTGCTCGACAATATTTGGTAATACATGTAGCCATAGAATTTATGATTGAAAAATATATTGTAATTAGCACAATTAAATGTTTGAAATATAAATTTTAACAAAAAAGGTTAGTATGGGCCAAATAAAAAAAACCTAATTTTGTTTGAAATGTTTACTTAAGAAAGGTAGGGCCAGAGGAGGAAATCTTGAACACAGGAATAGTTAGCTTTCTTATATCTCATAGGAGATGTGGTACACTTAGCACATCTGTTTCTCCAATTAGTCTATGCTGCTTCAATTTTTTTCATAGCTCTCTCTCTCATGCATTACATTCAGGAAGAAATCACAATCAATACAATAACTGCTACACATATTATGGTCAAAGAAAACTAATAAAATTTTAAAAATAATAGAAAATTATGAGCTCAGTTTTACTAAGTGTAGATATCTGAAACAAAAAATAACAGATTTTAAAAGATTTCAAATGAGAGGAAAGTACCACCCTAGATATATGAAATGCAAACCTAATGTAAATGTAAAAAGAGAAAGTGTCTTACCTACATGAGTGTATCTCTGAGTACACATTTCTTCAAAGAATCTATACAAGGACACAAATAGAAAAGAAAACATATCAACATATAAATCTTATGAATGCACAAATCTAAACAGTCTTAATATAGAGGTCATAACCCTAAAAACCAAACTGCTAAGTAGATGAGAACATTTTTGAAATAATTATCAAATGAGCAATATGTCAAAGAAGGTTGTGTTAATTTACTACATACATTACATATGGTGTTTGCAGGACTTTGAAGGCTTTCTGATATCTTTCAATTATTTTACTAGAATTTAATAATTGAGTACTATGTTTATCAACATTACAACCCCATCAAAATCATCCCATAAACTTAGACACAATCACTCAGTATTTCTGGTTGTCCTCCTCCTGGTTGTTTCTGGTCCTCCTGGTCCTCCGTTCCTCCTCCTTGTCCATCGCCTGTTCCTCTTTCACCTCCTCTGCTGCTGCCAAAGCTGCCTCTGCTGCGGTAATTTAAATGAAAAATTAGTAAATCCGAACACCAGATTTTAAACCTCTATATTTACCATGAAACCATCACTTGTTTCTCTGCTCAGGATTTCAGATGAAGATCTGTAAAGAAGTTTCTGAGGAACTCAGAGGGTCAGGCCTTTTGGGGCCACAAAGAGGGTGGTTTCTTCTCCCTGCTAGAGCAATGGGTCTGAGGTAGCAGGGGACCCAACAGAGAGTCTGTCAGGGAAGGCACTTATCTCCCCAAGCTACCAGATTCCAAAGGACTCCCACATGTGGCCTACACCCTAGCTCAGCAAAGGTTTTTTTCCTACAAGGCATCCATGTAGGCCCATATGGTAGTTTAACGGTTTGACAGCATGGTGTGGTCACCAGAAAACAATCAATTTTTTCTTTTAGAAAATGCAAAATAATTTCAAGAAAAACAAAACACAAAAGGTGAACCACAGGTATGTAAGCCAAAAGTTAATTTTCACTTCAAAGAAACAATATGTTACAATATACACATGCAAAAATGATAAGTGGTTACCTGATAGGAAGTACAGGATATTTTCCATAAAACCAAAACTGAGTCATAATAAAAGAACCAAAAAAATTGTTAGAGACTTCAGAAAACAATGATATATATAATTTTATCTTCAAAGTTCAACCTTCCATATTAAAAATAAAACAGATTTGTATTCTTTCCTCATTTTGTACTCAATTATTTTTCTAAAGTTAATGTCATGTGTATTAGGTTAAGAAATCAATAAGGAAATTATTCTGCTTTAGTTTAGCCATTTAATCAAAGATCAAATAAAATACAAATATAAAAAATCATAACCTTGTAGATATAAAATTTCTAAGAAACTCACACATCTGTTTTTAAAATGTAGAATATGGTTGAAAATACTTCATTGTGTATAGTCAAAGTTAATTCTCAGCTGCCTTTCTAAATTTATTTTAAATTTTTACAAAAAAAGAAAATCAACTGAAATAAAGTAATTTTATGTCATACTTAATGATGTTCCTATAGTCACAACTCATTTGACCGTGAATCAGAATGATGACAGAGTGACAAGAGTAGTAAGAGTTTTAAAACTGCAATGCAGTGAATGTGCATAATAACTGCCCACTTCTCAATACAGGTTTAATGTAATTTCATTTAAAAATCCATTGACCACAAATACTGAAAGTTTTCCAATGAGTCTGGACATATTTTCCTGCTGTGTTTCCTTTCATGAGGAGACAGGTGGAAGGTCAGATTACCAGGAGTTACAAAGAATTCTAAAGGTTCCATAAAGTTGGTTTAATGATCCACTGGGTTTAATGGGTTACTCAGAACCCTGAGAGAGCACATGTGACATAGGACAGATGGATTAGCAAAAGACTCACAACATGTGGGAGAAAGTCACTGAAAATATTGTGCCTGTAACTCCATAAACAGTGTAAAGGCAACACACAGATCTGTGTCCTACTCAGGGAAGCTTTATGAACCTAGAATTTTATTAGGGGCATCTGTCTCTACCATACTTAAGTTCTGAGTCCTATGAACCTATAATAGTCATAAATTTTCCTATGTCTTTCTCATATATATAATATATATATTATATATATTTCAATTGAAAAAAATTGTCATTTCAAGAAAAGACTTAGACAACCTGTATAACTTCATAAACACACACGACATTGCAAACTGAAGTAATTATCTGAACACTGTGTTAGTTTAGACATACTGACCGTCAGAGGAGATTTATTGTTAAATAAGGACAAGAAAATCTGTTGGGTGAATCTGGCATTTGCTGTGAAGATAGTTTCACCTAGAAATTCAAATCCACAGAAATTTGAAATTTCATATCACCCAACTAAGAATTAAGAAACATGAACAAAAAACTGACAACAAATGATTTGGAGGAAGTAGGAAAAGTGGAACACTCACTGTTGTTGGACAGGAAAGTGGTTCAATTTAGTTAGAAATCAGTTAACAGAGATATCAAAAATCTAAATATAAGTATCATATGCTACAGTTATATCAATCCTTTATTATATCCCAAAAGTACTCACCAGCCTTCTGCATTTTACTGCATTGAGTAGGTTTACTAGTGTTATATTCACAATGCACAGAAAATGAAAGCAATCTAACTACACCTTAGTTGATGAAAGTATGATGAAAATATAATAAATGTAAATGTGAAATGATAATCTACAGTAAAGAATGTAATATTTTAAAATAGACAGATAAGTAGAAAAGTTCATAGTGAGTGTGGTAATCCAGATCATCAATGACAGATGCCAAATGTTTTATCTCACTGGAGTCTCCTAGGTCAACCCTTTATATCAGCACACATATAAAATGATAACTAGAAGCAACGATAAAACTAAAAAGGAACAATTATCTTGGTGAAGAACAGACAGAGTAATATGGTGGAGTATACTACGTTTCAAGTGATTTGATGGAATAAATGGGGATGGAAAAGAAACTTTACTTTCAGAATGTAAAAGGTAGTAAATAAAGATTAACAAAACAGGAAAAATATCACAATATTAACTTTCTTCCTAAAAATGCTTATAATAAAGAAATGTGATTATTTAGATAACAACATACTCTCCAAAGGAAAACTCCATATCTAATCTGAAAAAATACTCCTTGAAGGCCCATAGATCATCTAACAAATACATGCAGAAAAGCACAACAAATCAAAGCAGTGGGAACCAGCAGCACATCATTTGATTAAACATTTCCTGTGTCTAAAGTTCAGGGGTAATTGTGGAAGAGGGACAAGAAAGATGTAATATCTTAGTATAAGCATTACGACATTTGCTTATTGAAATGCCAGTAATTATATAACAAAGTTGATTTTCAGAATATTTTAAGCACTTAAATAATGCTGACAGCAAGAGATACAGTTTTCTGGAAATGAAAACAACCAATTTGTTATCCAACAGAAAATTATTACCCTAAATACAAACATACATAATATTGTACAAACTAACAGGTTGAAAATAATTTGAATATTTATTTCCACCAAGTAGAAGTGAGGAATTGTCTACCCTCCTATCTAAAGTTCGTAAAAGATGTCAATAAAGAAAATTTCCAATGTGTTCCCTAGGTAACTGTTGAGTTAATTGGAAAAACTTTCTGAGCATTATTGATTAAATATGTTCTGTTCTGTGTGAGCTCAGAAAAAGGTGCCCAGAAAAATCACTATCCAATAAAAAAAATGGTCTCTTTTAACACCGGTGAGAAAACCCACCTCCCCTTTCCCTTCTTTTGGCCCTTTTTCTACTTACAGGGGGGGAAATTTCCCCCAGGGGTAAAATTTTTCCACAATAATTTCTGACATTTTGGGGTACTAATTTAGGGTCCCTTTTTTCCTTTTCCTTTTCGGTAAAAAGGATGTAAACAAAAGGAACCCCCCTAGAAAAAATCTATTTTTCAGGGGCCCAAGGGGTTGCCCAAAATGGCTGCAATGGGTTTGAATACAAGGGGAAAAGGGAAAACCCCTTTAATTTTAACCTCACCTTCATTCCTTTCCATCTCTCCTTTTTTAAAAAAAGGTCCGAGCTTTAGATATGGTTTCATAAAGACTCACAATTTTTTCACACAGTGGTATACTGAAAACCCCGAACCAAAAGCCCAAACTTTTTTGGTTTTTTTTTTTT
>JAJTUV010004799.1:0-15443 GCA_021653895.1 Mastomys natalensis
ACAGAATTCTTCATTTCTCCCCCCTTAAAAAATTTGTAATTGAAGTTTTGTTTTGGGGATAGTAGTAGCCAAAACGGCATTTGTATTCTTTTAGGGGCTGTATGATTCTGTCCAGGGTCATTTGATTTTAGAGTCTCTATTAGGATTGTATGAAATTTTTATAGGTCCCCCCTTTTATTTTCCCCTTTAAAAATTTTTTTTTTTGCTCTTTAAAAATTCTTTCTTTTTTTTTTATGTTTTTGGTGTTTTGATTGTAGGAGAGAAAAATTTTTTTTTTCTGATTAACCCCTTTTTTGGGGTTTTTCTGGGGTTCTTGTATGTTTTTAAAAAATCTTTTCTTTAGTTATGGAAGTTTTTCTTTTAAAATTTTGGTGAAGTTTTTGGGGTGGTGGGCTGTGAGAGGGAGCGGGGATTTGGGGGAAGCACGACTTTGAAAACCCCGTAACCCAAAAAGGGAAAAGGGGGATTTTTGGGCCCTTTCTTGGGCCCCCCGGTTCCTTTTTACCCCACCCCCCAGCCCCCCCAAAGAAAGGTTTTTTGGTTTTTTGGGCAGGTAAGACAGGTAGGGCAGACTAAAAGGCTACAGAGCCTCAAAAGACTCCATATTAATAGATATTTTAAGGCCAGAGTGCAAAAACCCCAAATTTAACTTTTCCTTTCCCCAAAACTCCCTCCTTGCAAAAGATATTTGACCTAGGCCTCCCCCGATAAAAAAGGGGGAACCCCTTCAGCCAAAATCCACTATACAATAAACCTTTTTTTTTAACCCTGGACCTTTCCTTTCCTACTTGGGCCCTACCCTGGGGGGAGCCTTTTTAAAAAAAGTCGTTTTCCCAATTCCCCGCAGGACCTCTGGGTTCCGCCTTGGGCCCCCCCCCAATCAAGCAAGTCCTTTAGCCAGCCGACCCGCCCCCAAAAAGTTGCCTTGACCCCAAAAGGGGCTCATCCCCCGTGGGGGACCCGGGGGGGGAAATTTTTCTATCTTGCCCCTCTCGGGGGGGGCCGGCCACCCCACCCGGTCTCAGTCCTTCTGTGGTTCCCAGAGGGGCCCCCCGGGAAACCCCAAAGGGGTGAACCAGCAGATCAAGCCCCCTCATTTCCCAAAAACCCCCAACCTAAAAAAATTTTGCCCCCTTTCAAACCCTCAGACTCGATCCCCCATGCCTTGGGGGGATTCTGTGACTTTTTATAGCTGACATCCGCCGTGCTGCCTGGAGTAGCTCAGTCAAATTCCGTGCCCTGCCCCCCTGTGCCATGGCAACATGCAGGACCACAATCAACCCCCAAAGACCATGCCCCTGGGATTAGCTACAGGAACCTTTCAGGGAAAATAAATTTAGGGGGCCCTTTTTTGGGTGGGAAAATTTTTCCCTCTCTTTTCATACCTTTTTTTTCTTAGATTTGGGTCTTTCCCCTTTTTTGTCCTGTTTTAATTTTTTTTTTGTTTTTGGGGTTTGGAAAATTTTTTTCATTTTGCATTTTCTTTGAAATGTTGGGGTCATTTTTTTATGGTATCTTCTACATTTTAATTTTCTTTTTTTTTTCCCCTTTTTACGTTTTGGGGGGTACTTGACTTTTTTGATTCCCAAACTCTTTCAGGGTTTTTTACACCGTGTTTTTTCTCTTTTTTGATTTCTTCCCTTGCTGCTATTTCTTTTTTGAGATGCGGATAGTTTCATTCAATTACCTTCCCCGGTTTGGTTGTAATTTCCCTGTATTTTTTTTTTTAAAGGGATTCATGTGTATTCCTTTTTAAAGGCTTCTATCTTTTTTACCTTGTGTTCTCCTGTATTTATTTTAGTGAGTTTATTTATTTCTTCTTAAAGTCCTCTATCATCATCATGGTATGGGATTTTAAATCAGAATCAGTCTTTTCTGGTGTGTTTGGGTAATCCAGGGCTTTGCTGTGGTGGGAGAAACTGGGGTTTCTGGTGATGCCATGTAGCCTTGTTTTCTATTGATTAGGTTCTGTGCTTTCCTCTTGACATCTGGATATTCTCTGTGTTTAGCTTGTCCTGCTTGTCCTCTCACTGGAGCGTGTCCCCTTCTTTTGAGCCTGTGATATTAGGTTTGTCAGCACTCCTTACGGAGACCTGCTCTCTCTGCTAGGGATTTTTGGGTATGAGAGCTTTGGCATCAGGGTTCTCTCGCGTGTATTTTCATTAAAAGTAAATGAGTAAGAGGAATAAAGTATCATAATTCTAACATTCCGCATGGGTGTGGAAAGACTTTAAATTTAGTTAATTTACTTAGAATAATTATATATGAGTTAAATCACAATACCTTTTCACTGTTATCATTAATGAAAATGATCCTCAAAACCTCATCTATTTGTTTTAGAAACGCTGGTCCCCAGTAGGAAGAACCCTGTTTGGGAAGTATAGGGAGATTTCTGCCTTTGTAGAGTTAAGTGTACATGGTAAAGGAGAATTGATTGTGTTCAGAGTTTCAAAGTCTGTGCCATTCCAATAAGAGCCCCCTCCTCGCTCTTTTGCCTCAATATGTGGGAGCATATGTGTCTCTGGTATTCCTCCGATTCTTACTTCTCTCTAATCTTTGAAACTGAAACGCTGTAAGCAAAATGGAATATTTACCTTTTGTGAGATTCCTTGATCATTTTTTCCTTTTTCTTTTTTTTTTTTGGTTGGCATTATAAAATTTAGTAGCTAAAATATCTTTGTTACATGTGTATTTGTGGGTGTATGTGTGTTAGTGTTGTGCACTTGTATATGTATATTTTTTGTGTGTGTGATTGAAAATTAGTGTACATATCTCAGTGATTTGCTTTTATAAATAAAGAAAAATGAGCTTTATATGGATTGAGTCTCAGGTGTAGGGCATATCTAGGAGAAGTTGAGGCAGAAAAAAAACATGCTCCAAATCATATCCCGTGCAAATATTTTTTTCTTTTTGGAAATTGCGTTTTTGTCTTAACTATTGCCTTTTTTATTAACTAAATGAAATGAATTTTCTATATATTTTGATCCATATTATTTGACTCCCACATGTACTCATTCCAGATTCAAATATCTTGGAAATGAAAATCAAATTACTTTGAGCTTTCATCTGACACCTGTCAAGAAGATCTAAAATCAATAACAAGTGATGGGACTCATGCAGGTGAGGTATCAAAGGGACAGGGAACAGACTCCTTTATTGCTGTAGGACTATAAACAAGTACACCATTATGGGAAACCAATATGGTTATTATCCAGATACTAGGAATCACTATGCCTCAAAAAAAACACCTAGCTATCACAGCATGGGTAATATATATACAATGGATCCTTCATACTGCCTACAGGGTACCTTCTCACAGTGTTTATTTGCTCCTCTCCTCCTAATACACTGAGATAGGAAACAAACTGAGATGTCTCAGCAGAAGAATGGATAGAGAAAATGTGTTGTTTTTTTTTTAACGACATTGAAATATTACTCTAGATGCTCTTTATAAAAAAGACATCATTCTTCTATATGACAACAATTGATACCAAAATATTTTTTGTATGTTTTCAAAAAAGAACCATTCTACCTCCTTCTTCTCTTTTTGCCACCCCTCACACTAACAACGCTCTTCGCTCACATAACCCCAACAGCTAAATTCCTACCAATGCTTCCCAGTCTATCATCCCAAAACATAGTATCAAGTAGCTGACGTACTAAACACATCCCTATTCCACTGACGCGACCCAGCCGAAGGCAGTATTTAGGGCATGGTAATACACAGAAGGGAGCCATAGGCTCAGGGATCTCGCCTCCAATTCAGTTAGTTAACCGGCAAGAAGGACAAATCCTGGTCCTTTGCTACATGTGTGGCAGGGGTCCTGAGGTCAGGCCATGACTTGCTCATTGTGGTTGGGACTGTAGGTCTCTGGGACCCCCATATGTCCAGTTTTTTTTTGACTGTATTGCCTTGCTTTGAGGTTCCATGTCTTCTGTGGTTACCTTAGTCCTTTCTCCAATGTTGAAAAATTATTTAAAAATGGGACTGCTGGATCAAGGCCAACTATCAAGCTGTCAGCGGCCTGGCCTAGCTCAGCCGCCATGTTCATGCCAGGAAGCCATGTGTGTGTCGTTTCTAGAAACAAGCCATCCAGAAACACCAACCCTGCCACCCATGAGATGCCAGCGTTGGAGATGGCTCTGCCAATCTTCCACACTATCTCTACATAGACAGGCAGTGCGACCAGACCATCCTGCCATCCAAGTAGGCCCAGTAGGAATGAGATCTCTAATGCCTTAGATTATCCAAAGGCTTTTATATATTTGGTAATGCTCAATAACAGATGCCCCCACAGCAATCATAGGTGTAACCCTATGCCCGCTCACCTAATTATCAACTATCTTTGACATGCTAGAGACAGGTGCTTGTCTGCTTCATGTTCCCACTCTCTCGTGGGTGCTCTCTTCCCTACGCTCTGTCTTCTTCCTTCTCTCCTTCCTCTCCTTACTCCTCCTTTCCTGCTCCTTACCCTGGCGCTCCCCTTAGTTCCCCTCTCAACTAAGTGGAAAATTTCCGGCTACAACCCAAGACTTTCCCTAAGCTTCATCTCTTTTTGGCTCTCTTTCTATTAGCTTCTGGGTAGCAACCTCTCAGAAGACAACTCTATGATAAGGTTCTGTTGGCACGCTTAACAGATGTATCATAAATTGTCATGGATTCTTTCTTGAACATAATTTGTCTAGATTGGTTAGTCATATGTTTGAAATAAAAATTAAATAGAAAAATCACGAATATATAAGACAAAAAAATGAATGAAAAAAAAGCTAAAAGTTAGTAAAAAAAATACAATAAAGATAAAAAAGAAGATAAAAGAAACTTTATAAAGAAAAAAACAGAAATAAACAAAAATAAGCTAAACATACTTCCGCCTTCCCCACAAACATACCTCCACTCCCCAATCCCTCACAACATCGGCAACCACTCAACTCCCGCCTCTCCTTCTCTCCCTATCCGCCCCCCACATAACCCCCCGTACCACCTAACCCCGGCCACTCTCCCCCTCCTCCCACCCCACACCCTCACCCCCTCAGTACTACACGCTCCCTCCCCCCATCCCCCAACACCATCATACCCCACCAGTCCCAATCCCCCCATCCCACTCCCCCAACCACCCCAATTCACCTCACGGATGCTACCCCCCCACCCCTCCTACCCCCCCTATCACCCACTCTACCCGAGCTCTCTTTATCACTATTCTCCAATACTCACACACACCTTTACAATCATCACGTACCTACCACCCACCAACTCACCCAGCATTCCCTACCCCTTGTATCCAACACCCCTATGCCTAAATCAATACTCCTCACTCCTCCTCCCCACACAATCCCCCCACCCGTCCTTACCAACCTACCAAACTGTCCCCCACCCTCTCGCCTTTCAGCCCACTCCCCCCTTCACCTCCTTTCTGTACGATCTCTCGCACGCCACTCCCGACCTCAGCTATCCCGCCCACCCCTCACCATCCTCATCCCCCATCCATTCCCACTTCCACCCGCCCCCTACGCTCCCCATTCCATCACTCCCCCCCAACAACCAACCCCCCACACCCCATGCCTCTTCCTCTCTCTGCAGCTGAACGTAGACAGGAATCTGCCCAGCCCAATCCCTTCGCATCAGGGGATTGGGGGGGTTGCGGGGTGTGCTGATGAGGATGATAGGTGGGATAGGGGCTGGGGGGTGGTGGTGGTGGGGGGGGGGGGGGTGGGGGGGGGAAGAGGGGGGGGGGGATTATATTATATGTTTTTGTTTATTATTGTATTTTTTTTATAGTTGGTTGAGTTTTTTTTAGTTTGCTTTTTATTATGTATTTTTTTTGTTTTGTTTTTTGTTATTTTTTTTATTATTGTTTTGAGTTGGATTATGGGTTTTATATGTATTGTATATTTATTATTTTATGATTATTTTTTTTTTGTTTTTGTTTTTGGTGTGTTTTTGTGATTTTTTTTGTTATTATTTGGGGTGTTTGTGGTCTTGTGTTTGGGGTTGGGGTGTTTGTTATATACCTACCAACAACAAACAACCCCACACCACCAAATCACCTCCCCCCCCCTCGCCATTAGAATTCATTGACAAATCATACCCAATCCTGGACCCAAAATACCCATCATCCCATCTAATACCGTAAAAACATTCATCATATCAATTTAACCCCACCCCGCAATCACAGAACCATTCACCCACGCTAAGCAGCTCCCCAAACCGCCTACCGCTCACATACCCCTACACCCCTGACCCTTGCCCGCCCTCACTTACCCCCCAACTATTAACAAGTTTACCTTCATAACACTAATAAGCCGCCCACAGACACCCTTCAGAACCCTCAGGGTGCGTAATTCTTAAACACCTTCTGCCGACCACTCCTTCCTTATTACACGCTTCATTGTCTATATCTGACCCACAACTGATTTATGAAAAATTTGTCCCTGTGTCCTCTGACCTCCACACATTTGCCCTAAGATATGTCGAATACTCTCAACTACACACTCACTACCATAAGGAGATGGAAAGGGAAGTTCATGTAGAGAGATGTTGGAAGAGGGTTGAGACAGTGGGGAATACAGAGAGTGGGCAGAAAAGAAGAAGAGCAGCAGATCTACAATATTTTAACTTACGGCCCCGAAACAAGAGGTTTAAAATCTTTAGCACCCTTCAAACTACATCTCCTCAGAAGGTCTTTTCTTGTTTATGGGCTCTTGTTGCCTATAGTCTCCATACACCCACAGTGTGTTCTGCAATAACTTACCAACTCTGTGTTCTGATCTAGGCAATCAGGACGCATTTTCATTGGAGAAGACAACCTGCAACTACATAAGAACATTGCAATGAGAATAAAATTATACATTGTTTGAGAAAATAACTTGCTATTATCAAGTCTAGTGTGAATAAAACTGAAAATTGGGCCTTATAAAAATTAAAATTGAAGTAATTACATGATCGCCCACATAGTCTGCCTTGGCTTGAATTTTTAATTATGACCATGGAGATATCTATTTATCTTAAATCTTTTTTTTGTTTTCGTTTCTCACCTAGACATGAAATTGTTACGTGAGAATCTCTCTCTGCAAGTATTTAAAACAATAACAACATTTAAACACTCTACGGTGCTGCAAAAATATTCTCTTTAACAGAATTTTCTAATATAAATATTTTAATGATTCATTGTTTAGAGCCAATGAACAAAAAAATTCCCTGTCCATGCACACTCACACATGACCACAACACACCCTGGCTAAACATGAACACTGGAACATAATTAATCTTTGCATTTTGGGTTTTATCACTTTTCAGCTTCAATACTCCTCTACCTCCTCCTCATCAACATCATATCAAAATCATCTTCATACTTAACTAAGCTTATTTATTGTGTAAAACTGCTATGTATCAGATAGAATATTCATATTAAACAGAAATCCTTTTTTATTTCAAAATTACATAGAAAAAGATTATCTCATAAATGAAATATCGAAGGGAAAATTTGCGTAGAAAGGATCAAATCTAAAAGGGCGAGGAATAAAATAGTTTGCTTTCTTAGATACACCAGTGCATGTTGTTTTTTTTGTTGATTGTGCTATTTTCTGTTCTTGCTTATGCTTGGCTTTCATTTCAGATTAGTAAGCCCAATTTTTATTCAAACTTTTTTATTTAATATTGTAACATATATCCATCTTTCAAGAGTTTTCTATATGATATGAAAAACCATTATATTTTATACTATTTAAAAGTTTGAAGCTGTTACTAAATATTAATGCCACATAATAAATTAGAATCCTGTGTTAGAACGTTATCAATAACTTATGTATATAAGACATGTTAGTTTTTTTGTTATAAAGCAACTAAACATTGGGTTTTAGTAATATAAACAAAACTCTAAAACTAGATATAAGATCAGGGGAGTAAATATTTTGTTGCTTTAATTTTAATTCCCATAAACTGATAGTAATAAGAATTTAAAAATTTTAAAACTAAATTCATTTAAAATAATTTTCATAGGGTAATGTTGTAGTGATTTCTTTCTTCCCAAAAATAACTGTATCTGAATATATAGCTTTTGAAAAAACACAGTGCCTAAAACAATAAGGCAGCATTTTATGAGTACGACTTTCTTCTGATTGTCTTATGTAGAAAATATGACACAGTAATCGATAGACATTTTCAAGAAAAAAAAATTAAGTAGTGCAACCCAGGACGTCCATTGGTATGACATACCATAATAAATATTTTTTATAGACCATATTAGAGAGTAACGAATTATATATCATATGAAAAAGAATAGCATGGCAAAATATTAGAAACAGATGTTAGATTCACATTTTTGTGAGTCAATATAAAATTTAAAAAAGATGTTATAAAAAAAATAATCATATATATAACCAACAAACAATATAAATGAAAGAACAGTAATCAATGGACAAACAAATTTTATACATTACAATCACACAAAATATGTTGCACACATTAAATATAGCAAAATCATTCATTGACAAAATCAACCTTTTACTGAGGTAACAGATCTTATGAAGTAGGGTCCTGATACCCAGAAAAAAATAGAAATACAAACCCATTAAAGTCACTTATCACTGCAAAAAAGAAGATTTCTTAGTGTGAAAAAAAAAAGGCGAGGGAAAAAAGAGATGGCTGCAAACATTTCTCAGTAGTGTAAGTTTAGTGCAACAAAGGACATGGCAGGTGAGAAAATATGTGAAGATGAAGGGAATAATCTCAACACATTTATTGAGCTTAATGATACTAATACTGAAAAATAGACCAGGATTATACCATTCTGGACATAATGGCCCACAAGATATTTAAGCGATAAGCACAAATACTATGTCCTTCTCAGCAGATAATGAATTTGTTTGCTAGCCTAATGTTAAAAACAAATATTTCAGATATGCCAATTTAAATGGAAGGGCATTGCGCTTTTAGCTCTTACAAAAGGTTCCAACTACAGTTTTATAGCAGCATTGACAACGTGAGAACATTAAAATTAATAAACCACACAAACATAACAAAGAACAACAACAACAAGCAACAAATTTATTGGAGCTTATGATACTAATCTGAAAAATCGACGCAGATTATTACCGATTCTGACAGGTATATTGGTTTTTGACAAAACCAGAACACAGGTCCTCCTAAATTACAACTAAAGCATGGGACATAAGAGGTAAGGAGTTAGTTGAAGTAGTAAGCTTAAGGAAATTCAACAGATGTTTTCTCAACGTTTAAATTTATAAAAAGTTTCATGGAATCATGCATGAGAAACATTCAGTAACATTAAGATGGAGATAGAAATATTTCTGGTTGCTTGAATAAGAACACTTGAATAATTTTTATATTAGGTCTAAATTTTAATACGTTATTCTACATGTGTTTCACACAGTCAATATTAAAGTAAGAAAGATAATTTTTAATGTTAGTGACATGAAAACTTCTACATTCCATCTCATCAAATTATGGTAGGTTGAAAGTTAGATAAGGAAAAAACTTCGAAATCTGCTAGAAAATACAGATCTTGGAAAGACAGGATATCTATACAAAATGAACAAAGTCCATCTGGTATAAAGAGAGTATGGACTAATTAAACTCTGAATTAAATTTCGAGAATACTTAAAAAACAAATTCTGTTTATTTATGCCATAGATGACCAATGGTATAAGCTATTCTGAGTAGATTCCAAGTGTCTGGGTTCATATTTCTGGTGTTGTGAAAAGAAAGTTTTTGAGGATACACAACAACTTAGATTATGGTTTAAGCCTTGAATATTTGTATTTCTTAAAAACAAACATAAAGCTAAAGATAAATTAAAATGAAATATCTGTAACAAATAAAAAATAATAGCGGAACATAAAGTCAACTAGCCCAGAAGACCCCCACTCAGGGAGAGCCCCCACGTTCAATTCTCCGGATGACATGACCACTACCAGTAACTCTCACAAGACTCTGAGGAACTGGATGCAATCAAGCAGAGGTTGGTAATTAGGTGTGAGACAGCCTTGCTGTGGTCAATCTTTCGGGGGTGGGGGCGGAGCGGGGAGCGGGGGGGGGCGGGAGGGTGGGGGGGGGGGGAGTAGAGTTGACCCCCTGGACTGCTAGGTTTGAGAGGAAAATAAAAGGGGAAATACTGGACAATTCCGGTGGGGGGTAAAATGGGGGGGAAACAGAGGAACGAGCGAAAAGTCGGCCAACCCTTATCATGAAGAAATATTGGGATAGAGGGCCTGAATCATTATTTAGTGTGGTCGGTCTCGAAACATGGGCGTAGGGTGGGGTGAAAAGCTATGTGCCACAGTCTTACAAGGAAGGATGGGTGGGGTGGTCATGACTCTGTAATTGTGTACAGGGGTTACTGAATGGTGCCGGTAAGCTGACTGACTCACTCGCCTCCTATGTGGTAGCCAGTTTCCTGGTTCTGTAACGGCCTTCCACATTTCTGGACTCTTTCAGTTCAGAGGAGTCTTTATGTCCCTTTAAAGAAATAAACCTAGGAAAGAACCTAAGCCTAAAAAGTGAATCTATATAGGTATAATAATTATGATTTTCATAATTCTTCTCATTTCTCACGCCCCAAACAAGAATCTCTTTGTGCGATGGCCAGCTGCTTTTTTTTGGAATGTGCCTGAAATTTTACAGGGAGAGCAAGATAAAAAAGAGAGCACAGTTGTGAGAGGAGGGAAATTATATGGAAGAGGCTGAAGGAACAGAGAAAGAATATGATCAAAATTCATTGTCTGAAAATGTTGTTTAAAAAAATAACTATCTATCATAAATATAAAGTCTGGTTAATCTAACCAAGAAGAGAGTATCCAATAGGGAAGAGTATAGAGCTTAAAATGTAAAAATATAGTTGTCTCAGCAGCATTTTGTGTAATTTAACTTGAATAAATTTGAATAGATTATTTTGAATGGAAATCAGTAATATCAAAACCATATCCAAAAAGCCTCCTCCAACATTTACTTGCCAAATATGGGATGAACAAGGATAACATGAATGGACATGTCTCAGATTCTGAGTTCTGCTTCCTTTCTTGGATTATTTATCGGTTTCCTGAGACTATTCAAGTGTTACAGCTCTTTTAGAAACATTAGCTGAAACACGCAAACTGGTGTTTATCTTTGTAAAAAATCTTTAGTCCATAGTGAACAAGAGCTTTAGTGCCCTTGGAGAATGGGAAAGCTTTTTTTTTTCATTTTTTTTCTTTTTTTTTTTTTTTTTTCTTTGTGAAATGTTACATTGGCTAAGAGGCTTAAGATTTGGAATTGTCCTCGATTCTTTATCATAGAGAGACATTCCAGATGCTTACCATTCAGCTTCCATAACACAAAGACAATAAGATTGAAATCTGTAATATGCCAAGGACTATTTGACATTCCGTCGGTAAGTATATGGGGGTCAGGCGTCCTCTTGCACATAAGGTCCTGTTAGAAGCACATGGAAAGTAAAATCCTTCATTCTTTGGCATGAGCTCAGGTAGACTGCGTCTTGTTTAGTCAGACTATCAGCAGGGATTCAAAACATGTCAAAGTTGACAAACAATGATAACATGGGGGTTGAACTTCCACACTAAAGAGAGACTAAAGGCAACTGAGGGAAGCTGAGGAAGTGGGGTAGAAGAGCAGTCTTTCCTCTTCCCAACAAAACTATATATAGATTGCCTGTTTCTAAAGACAATTAGATCAGGGATGAACTCTGAATGCATGGATGCATGCAACATGTGTATTGACTGAATATGAATATTTTTGTTATATTCTGTCTTTCATCTATCTATCTTTCTATCTAATCTATCATCTATCTATACTATCTATCTATCTATTCAGTGTTGTGTATGATGCTATATGTATATTCTAATCTCTGATATACAGCTAGTTAGATAATAGGTACACAGATATTGATAAAATTCACACTCAGACACGACCATATACCATTAGACACACACACTAGACACATAAACATACAACACATAACACCACACACACAAGTACCCCACACAACACGATACACACACACATACACACACACACACACAGCACACCCTACACCCGACACACACACACACACATATATATAGTATGATATATAATATATATATAAATCTATAATATTTTATATACATGACATACATACATAACTATTTTCTTTCTATACTTATTCTTTATTTTGTCCTGATTTCTTGAATGTTTTATTTTAGGAGTTATTTTGCTTTTGGCTTTTTCTTTGACTGCTTGAACTTCACCTGTTTCCTGTGTGGGGGTCGCCAGTTTATACGCAAGTGTTGGGCAGTTATTGTGTCCTCACCTGGATCTGGGTGTGTCAGACTCCAGAGATCCTGGGGTTGTCAGATCTCCTGGTATCGAACTTCCTCTAGGTATTATAGGAGTACTGTTCCAGTCTAGTGTCAATTTTGACTTCTTTAACATGAGCTTAATCGATGGGCAATGACAATAGCAGTTCCAAAATGGATAAAATAAAGCCAAATCGAGACAGATGACTCCATCCACATAAAGAACTAACCATTAACGAAGTACTTCCTGAGAATGGAAGCACAAGAGAATTGCTTGTCAAATACCAAATGTTCAGCCAAGAAAGCACACGATCATGTTTAACATACAAACGGTGAAGGTTCCATTTAGGATATATACTTCTAGAAATATAACATATAACTTAATGAAAAAGTAGGATTTGAAAGAGAACATAGATTTCAAAGGCAGAATATTGAGAGTGCTTGGGCAGGGAACTGGAATGGTAATAATAGAAAAAAACAAATAAACGCACTTATATACATCTCAATTATTTTGTCTGCTTCCAGTTTTAGATAGAAATTTTTCCTTTCAAGTTTCATGTTCAAATCTTTAATCTATGCTTGGCTTTTTGGTGGCTTTGTTGTGATGTGGGTTTTGTATGTAATCTTACACAACTGCATTTTTCATTCTCTAATGAACTGTTCAAACTTCACAAGAGAATTAGCAAAATGCGAACTGTGACTCTAAGGAGAAACAATATTTGCTTTGTACTTTATAAAAAAAATGGTATAAAGTAAATATTTTGTTTACTATTGTTCTAATTTAGTCATAGCAATGTCTAAGTAAGACTAATTTTTACTGTAAATACTATTCCTCTAAAATTATATTCCGCTTGCAATTAGTTTAGGGCATATGCCTTAAAAAACGATTTGTGTTTTATATATAATTTTTGTACAATAGCATATTATTGGTTTTACAAAAGTTTAACAATCAAATAATTTCATAACATATCATGACATATTTATTATCTATTACTAATTTTACCTTTGCAAGATATTGATAAAATAATATTTGCATAAGATAAAATTTGATAAAATGACTATATTTTCATATCAATGTAGATGTAATTTGAGAAAAGAGATTGTTTATGAAGAGTTTGTTTCTCTGTATTAATTATTCAACCATAAGATATACAATGATAAAGGCAATAGAAAAGATACAAAGATGATATTATATTCTGTCTTGTTTTAAATAAGTTCAATTTTATATAATTTCTTGAAAAGTAATAATTATAAATTTATGTTTATTGATGAAATACATGACAATATTTGTAGTTACTGTGAAAGTCAGAGCCTGATCCTGGTTGAGCAATAGGCTAGAAACGTGGTGTACCCTGAAGGGATAGAAGTCATTTTTGTCTTTGCTCCTTGGGAACCTGGTTTCTGTCATGTAGCTACAGACGCCCACCTGCCTACATAGATTTGTAGTCATGACAGTCACATAGGTAACGCACGGGCCCTATGCCCCTCCACAAGTAGTGGATTAGTGACCTTTCTTGAGGATAGCCTCAAGGCATGAGATACCAATTTACTGAGGTGCCGTGTGGTAACTACTTTTATTTAGGTAGCTAATTGGAGAACAACTCTCTTTGTATGGGCTATTTGTTATTGAGCTTATACTATACATATTAATCGCTTTGATAAAAGTCTTTTAATAAGCAGTAGAGTCTCATTTTTTCTAACCAGTATCGTGTGGATGGCAGATGGTCTGGAGCAATTGCCCAGCCTAAGCGGAACATCTCTTGCTCGTGGGTGGACTGGGCGGGTGTTTCTGTTCTGGGCCATTTCTAGGCTGAGGTAGGCACGCAACATGAGCCTCTGGCCCACCAAACATGAAGAGGCAGACTAGGCACAGGCTTAAAATGTCGGCTTGTCCAAGGCCCGCGTTTTAATTATTTACTTCAACATGAACTATGGTATATTCATGGGTATGAATAACCCTTTGGGGAAATTTGGGGCAAGTAAGTAATTTTTTTAAAATTTACATTTTAAATTTAAATCCCAAAAAACAGTAATGTTTATTTCCCCAAGGGGCATGGGGGGAAAACACAGATATAACAAAATTGAATAATTTCTTTTAAAATGTAAAAAAATGACTTGTTAGTGGGTGAAAACACAAAACTGAAAAGAATTTCCCCATATTTCAATCAGTTTTTTTCTCTGAAATGTTTTTTTATATTATTTTCATGAATTTGAGCTTACAAATTTTTTTTACCCAAAATTTTTAATTTTAATTTTTAAAATCTTTAAAACAAATTTAAAAAAAAGTGAGTATTAAAACAATGCTTCCCTTTAAATAATATTATAAGTTTTTTCCGTTTCTAGTAAGTCTTAGATAAATCGGGCAATTATGATACTTTAACAAATATAAACAGAAATTAAAAACCAATCTTATTTATTTTTCTTTTTATCTGTTTTTAAAATTTATTTATTTATTTTTTTATTTATTTAGTTTGTTAGTAAATTTTTGGACCACAGATGCAATGAAGCACTTGTTTTTTATTTTTTTTTTTCATTTAAAACACATTTAAAAACAAAAAAACAGAATTTTTGCAGATTTGTATGAACACAAAGAAAAGTTCTGGAATTTGGGAAAAAAATTTTTTTCTACTTTTCAGGGTACTTTTATGTAGATTTCCCCAAATATAAAGATTGGGCAATTGTTTGTTTGGTTTTTTCAAAATTCGCATATTCTAATACTATGATCATAATTTTAGTTCCTAATCGGGCACAAAATTTAAATTTTTCATCTTACCTGGGGTAAAAATATTGGGTTAATAAGCTGTTGCTAGTTAGATAACAGGGACTAGGGGGGGGCCACAAATATTATTTGAAAAAATTTTTTTAATTAAATTTTAAAATAATCCTAATAACTTATAATTGATTTTTTATCTACAAAGCATCATTCAGTCCTTGTAAGAGGAGCTTTTCTGGGCAGTACAAATTTTTAAACATGGATTCACAGTCTTTAAAGTGAAGAAACAAAAGCCTTTAAAATGATCAAACCTTTACTCTTTACATCCAAAATCTCACCCTTTTTCCAAAGCTCAGGCATCTCTGTGAAAGGGGTAGTGGAAATTGTAAAAAACCCGAATAAGATTACCTAAGGAAAAAAAATTTTGATCCTGCAGCATCTG
>JAJTUV010004800.1:0-15030 GCA_021653895.1 Mastomys natalensis
TTTTTTATCATATAAATATCTTTGTATTTTTTTAATTTCTCTTTTTCCCCCAAAAATTTTCAATTGGGGTGAAATATTTAAAAGCATTATGGTTTTCATTAATACTGGTGTGTTTTAAGAACCAAGAAATATAAATTAACAAAATAATGAAAATGCCTTATTGAATTATAAAAAAGATGTTCTTTATGAAGCTCAATACATCCAAGGTTGCACCTAATTTTTAACCAGTGCTATCATTTTACTCAAAATATCAAGATACAGTCTATGACTATCCTAAAATTTACTGTACAGTATATAAGCTGAAGTGAAGAGCAATATTCTGCTCTACACATCTTAAGAAATGTCATTTTTAATATTCCACAGGTCTGGAGACTTTCCCAAGGATCTGAAATATTTATCACAGACTTCTGGTAGAATGTTTATTAGACCATCAGTTAGGATATATCATACAAGTTACCAGCCTTGATGAGGTAAGCTTTAAAATCAAAATTAAGAATTTACAGTGTTAACCTTCAGAGATTTCAGGAGCTAGGAAATGGGGGTTAGGGTGTTTATGAGAGAGGGCATGAAAGAATGGGATGAGAAACTGTGGGAGCGGTGACAATGAGTGGAAAAAAAACATTTCAAATGTTAACTAATGAATAGCATCAGTAATTAAAGAATATAAAGTGTGATATTTTTGTGAGGCTCAGCATAATAAAATATCAATTTTCTCATAAAAACATTGCCTATCTAACATCCTGCTTCTGAAAGAGCCCCTGGGTCCTTTTATTTACATGTGTAAGATGGACATTGTTTGGTGTCCTATCTGGTCTCTCAGAAATCTTCAAAGCCCTGTAAACAAGGAGAATAAGGACATCCCTATTATATGTATTAACATCTAGTAAACAGAATATGGTCTGCTATAATCTAGATGCTCCTTAAACGGCATTGCTCAGCCTTGTTTATGGACAGAGTTGTGTTTATTTTTGGACTTAGTAATTTTTGAAAGCTGAGTCCCTGGTATACACTAGAACAATGGAGGTGACCACTGTGGAATTCTCTTCTGTATTTCTGAGATATTAACAAAGATCAATTACATGTTCCCTTGTTTATTCCACTGACAAAATTATCAGAGCTCTTTAGGACACCAGGACTCAGGAGAGTGAATGACAATCAGTGTTATAATCATGAAAATAATATTTGTTTCAAAAAAGAAACTTAGACCATTCCCATTCCTGATATTTATACCTATAAGAACTTGGCTTTAATTCCACCAATCTTGATGAAGAGGCATATGGATCTCTAAAATTTCAAGGCTAGCATGAATTACATACAGTCAAAACAAACAAACAAGGAAAAATTGATACTGCTGCTCATCTATTTGGAGAATAGGTTTCTATGAAGCCAGAGGCCAAGTGTCCTGGTTGCTCTCAAACAGGCAGAAGTGTTTCTTAAGAGCATCAGACAGGGTAAAGATCCAAGTTCAGGAATGCTGTATTCAACTATGTTGCAAAAGAAACACAGCAGCATCTACTATCAACTGAGTTTTTGATCTTAGCCATTCTGATTGGTGTGAGGTGAAATCTCAGGGTTGTTTGATTTCCATAAGACTTGCCTAAGATCAAAACTCAGGTGATAGTAGATGCTGGTGAGGATGTGGAGAAAGAGGAACACTCCTCCACTGTTGGTGGGAATGCAAGATGGTGCAACCACTATGGAAAACAGTCTGGCAGTTCCTCAGAAAATTGGACATACCACTACCTGAGGACCAAGCTATACTACTCCTGGGCATATACCCAGAAAATGCTCTAACATATAACAAGGACATATGCTCCACTATGTTCATAGCAGCTTTATTTATAATAGCCAGAAGCTGGAAAGAACCCAGATGCCCTTCCACAGAGGAATGAATACAAAAATGTGGTACATTTATACAATGGAATATTACTCAGCTATTAAAAACAATGAATTCGATAAAATTCTTATGTAATGGATGGAACTAGAAAAATATCATCCTGAGTGAAATAACCCAATCACAAAAGAACATACTTGGCATTTACTCATTGATTATTGGATTTTAGTCCAGAAGCTTGAAATACCCAAAATTCAACTCACAGACCACATAAAGCTCAAGAAGAATGACAACCAAGTCAGGGGGGCGGGGCGCTTCAGTCCTTCTTAAAAAGAGTAACAAAATTCTCAAGGGAGCAAATATGGAGAACAAAGTACAGAACAGAAACTGAAGCAGGGGCCGTCTGCAGACCATTCCACCTAGGTATCCATCCCATGTGCAGTAACCAAATTTAGAAGTTGATGTGAATGTCAGGAAGTACATGCTGACAGGAGCCTGATATAGCTGTCTCCTTAGAGGTCTGCAAGAGTCTGACAAATTCATAGGCAGATGCTCACAGATAACCATCATCCTGATCATGGGGTTCCCAATAGAGGAGATAGAGTGAAGACTGAAAGAGTTGAAATGAATTGCAATGTCATGAGGAGAAACAACAATACCAACCAATCAGAAACCCCCAGGGTCTAAATCACCAGCCTGGGAGCGCTTAGGGAGGGATCCATGGCTCCAGCTACATATGCAAGGGAGCTATATATAAGTGGGAGAAGAGATCCTTGGTTTCATGAAGGCTGGACATTGTGGGGGTGCATATTGGAGGTGGGGAGGTTTAGGTATGGGGCAGGGTGGGTGGGGTACACCATCATAGAGGCAAGAGGAGGGGGGAATGAAAAGGGAGTTCCTGGGAGTTAGGGGGAAAAATGGGGTAAGGAGACATATCTGAAATATAAATAAAATTTACAATAAAAAAAAAAAAAAAAAAAAGAAAGAAACACAGCAGAATGGTCCTGGTGGGTTTCTTAGTCTATAAAACTTTGGAATATTATGTACTTAATTCTCTTGCCAGGAGTTACCACTAGGAATACATTTAATCTATGATTGTTTCTACATTTAATCAGATGTCTGGATCCTGGAACAGAATCTCAGGACAACTGTCATAATTAATAGTCAAGATGAAAAAGGAACAGAAAGAATTCCAATGCATTGAGTTGGCAAGTGAAAGCTGAAGTAAACATGTTATCAATCATTTAGTGATAAGGTTAGGAAGGGGATAGGTGCTTGCTCTTAGTCGTGATCACTAAAACCAGACACTACTTCTGGCTGCTAATTCTTGTGGGTCTTAAGTTGGATAAGGAGGCTCATTCAATATAATAGTACATTAGACATGTATTTATTATGCTAATAAAAGTGGTCCTGTCTGTGACATGATTAACTCATAATATTTAGGTGACATATGGCTGGAGAGTAAGCAAAGTCACTGCACTAAGCTCTTTTTCTTGCAAACAAGCTAAAATATCACATGACTTCTGATATGAACATATTTTACAGGACACAGAACTCACTCAATATTCTGAGTATAATACCCCACCAATCAAGTGGAGATGTAGAAATATATTTAAAATGTTATGTCAGTGTCTCCCTTTGGCTTGCAGATTCAAAGCAGAGCAGCAATGAGTACTTGCCAATAATTCTGTTTCTGGAAAGGAGCTAACATGTAAGAATACTTGTTCATAGACAGAGAAACATTCACATTACATAAAGTGGGTGAATGCTTGAGAGTGTAGATTAGAAAGGTGATAGATACACCAGAAAGGACATGTAGGGCAGACATGCAGTCCAGTAGGTAAATAGTGTCAGATATCAGCCTGATCCAGCTGCCTGTCCTACTTTCAGGGTCTGGTTGTTGCTGGTCTCTCTCTGTTTTTCCTTACATATCAGATTCATGACCTCCAAATGTTAATACTTAGAAGAATGCCCACTTATTACTTTTTAGTCTCTGTATGTTTCTTTTTACAGCTTAATATGTTTAACCATGAATGGGCTAGGGAATTTGCTAGAAACAGCTTTTATTTCATTGTTCTTCCTGTTCAGAATCCTGTTGTCATTCACATTTCAAGGTCCCATTGATTGCAATATGTCTACTGTTATCACTGTGTCAAGGCTTCATTCATCCAACTAAGCACCTGGAACAAAGAAAGACTTAATAATTGTCCCAAAGTAAGCTTGACAGCTGACCTCTTAAAACCATACATTGATGACATTCAATTTAAGAAACATCTATATGGTTGAAGCCAGAATATCCTGGGCAGGTGTCATACAGAACTTAGGAGAAAACAATTTACAGACTAGGCTACAATACCCAACAATACTCTCAGTTAACATGGATGGAGAAAACAAGGAATATCATGACAAAAATCATATTTGCACAATATCTTTCCAAACATTCATATTACAAAGGAGAATTCAAAGAAAACTCCAAGGAAGGGAGGGAAACAACACATTAAAAATAAAAAAAAAATGTATCTTGTTTCAAAAATCCACTAAGATAGCCAAAGAAATATAATTCCTTCTCTATCAACAAGTATAACAGATATATAAATACTTAGTCAGACTTAACAGAGGGCTCAGAGATAGTATCCAAATTAATAACTTAAGAAATTATTGGGAAACATAACAAGGGAAACCAAGGAAATTCAAACAATCATCACATACTATTACAAAGAATATACTCAATGAAATTGGAAAAACTGGATGAAATAGACAATCATCTAGACAGATACTAGGTTTTACAGATAAATAAGGAAAAAATTAACCATAAACAATCCATAAACACTAACAAATTAAAAAAGATTCATTGAAAGTCTCCCAACATAAACAGAAAAACCCAAACCAGATTGGTTTAGTTCAGAATTCAATCAGAACTTTGAGAAGATAATATCAATACTCACATAAAGAGTATATGAAACTTGGTCAATGAGGAAATAAATAAAGATGTTATAAGATTTATTGAAAAATGAAAGCACTTCATGCCAGAACTTTTGGCATACAATGAAAACAGTGCTAAGAGCAAAATTCATAGTTCTGAGTGCCCACAAAAAGAAACTGAAGAGAGTGTACTCTAGCAGCCTGACAGCACATCTGAAAACTCTAGAAAAAAAAGGAAGCAAATACACCCAAGGGGAATAGGTGACAGGAGATAACAAATTATCTTGGTTAAAATATTCAGAAAACAGGATGTTTCCACAGGTAGTGAACTTGATGACAAGACTATTAACTTGGATTACTTCTTTGGGACCACAAGTTAGAATGAAACTCTCACAAATGTCCCCTAGTCTTTGTGTGAGTGTGTGTGTGTCTCTGTGTGTATATGTCTGCATGAGTATTCGAGAAAATACCATATAGTTTATAAAAAAACCCAGAAGAGTATGGTGAAAATATACTGTTGAAGATTTCTGAAGAATTTCTTTTACTAATGTCTCATGTCCAATTGCTGGTAATACTGAAATTGTTGTATTCTTTATTTACATCCAGAAAAAAGGCAATACTAATGCTCCCAGAGAGACTCTAGTGCATCTCACCATTGTAAAAAACAGCAAGAACTTCATGTACTACATCCTGCAATGTGAGAGATGAAGCAAAGCTTATTCTCATAGAGAGGAAGGCAGGAGTTGGTGTGAATAAAGTTAACTGTTGAAAGCAAGGACTATTCTATTTCAAAACCACATGCATTGAAGAAATTTTGTTTCTACTGCAACTGCCCAGCTCAGCTCACTAGGTTTCTTTCTATTCTCTCATAAACTTGAATGAGAATGTGACCCTTTTGAGACTTGTTTCTCTCCATAACCCAGACAGCATAGAGGCACTCTAAGGTTAAATGTATTTCTGATGGTCCTTGTAGGCCATAAATAAAATATCTATGTGTCCACATCATATAGATAAACACCTAGAAACCATCTGATATTTCTTCCTTGGATGCTTGCTCTTTTTTGAAGCTAATAAATGTACTTTGTGTACTGAGAGTAGTTTGGATAGTCATATCTGTGCCAATGCCCCTGGGTGCCCTAGGTACTGCTCCTCAGATGGGCAACACCTCTTCACTAGACAAGCCTGCACCATACTTGATGAGGCCTCATTGAGGGGAGCTGAGAATTCTTGTCATCTTACAAGATAGTAACATGAACTCAAACTGGAGTAATTCCAACCCAGTGTACTTACATTATTTGAGTAAAAACTGCCAGGTATTTCCATAGTTTTCTTCCTGATGCTCTAATATAAATATATTAGTATTTGTTTCTATTTGAGAAATGTTAGGTATTTATATACAGTTTGATACACTAAAACTACAGAATCCTAGAAACACAGCCTCAAGGCATCATCTGAATAAAAAGTTAATGGAATGAAGCCTTCAGAATTCTTCATTTGAGCTGAGAATTCATGGGACCCATACTTTTCCAAAAGGTCTTCTATATGTCAGGGCATAGCCATCTTTTCAAATTAGCTTTCTTTTTTGTATTTATTTATTTTGTGCATTTGAACATTACGTTCACTGTCTTTCATCAAACCAAAGAGAGCATGGGATTTCATTAGAGAGGGTTGAGAGTCACTATCTTATGCTAGGAATTAAACTAAGAATTATGGAAGAATAGTCAGTGTTTTAACAACTGAGCAATCTCAAGTGCATAGCAATCTTTATTGACTGGTCTTACATATCTTATGTGACAGCTATCATTTTTCATCCACGTTCATACTAGTGTGATTTTTTTGGCAGAACATAATATCTGATACTGATAAATAGGAGCATATTTAGAAAAGAGTGAGATATTGCTGGAAAAGTTTGGAAACTAAGCCCCTACTTCCCCAAGTTGGAAGAAGTATAGTGTTTCCAAACCTGGAAGGATCTATGAATTTGGTAGGAGGAGATTTTCAATGACTTTGTCCTAGGAGGGTCTCCTGGAAAGGGTACCATTGATGCAGGTCTGTACAACAATGGCATTAACAGGAAAGCATTGACATAAACAGCCCTTTCTCTGGTTAATCCTTTGTATTTCAGAAAGCTCTAGGCATTTGTTGTTATGTTAATACTATTATAATCACAAAGGGTCCTTAGAGTATTCAAATTCTGCCTATAAGATTCACACAGAGGCATGTTGATATGGTCAAGGAGTCTATGTGAGAGAATAAGGAAGTTCAGAGGAAATGACAAAAGAAGTATGAATTTTACCTTAGTTTAAAAAGCAAATATATTTAGTCATACGAGGGGCATGTAAGTATTTGGATAACATAGTGGAGCATGTTCACTTGAGTTGGGGCTTTACAATAATGAGGTACAGAAATGGAGCATTTCAGAAGCATATGTAATTCCCTGCTTATCATAATTACTAAAAGGCAAGGATTTCAGAACATTATAATCCATACACAAATCCTGAATCTGGAAAAGTCAAAAAATGTTGTGCTGCTAGATCCTATGTTTTGTCTTACTGGGCACTGGGGTTACAGAACTGAAGCTAAGGAGATCATTATGAGTCAGGTAAGGGCTAATATTAACCCAACTGAAGACAGAGTCACACCATTTAACACCTGTTTGCTTATTTAACATGTGCAGTGACTACATGACAATAATAACAGCAAGAATAATGTGCTTCTGAATATATGATCTTCTGATAAATTCTCAATGAGAGTGACTGCTTTCTGAATTATCTTTTGTGAGTGGCAAGCATTTCTCTACTGTAGCTAAACAATGCTCAAAGAAAGTGCAACAACACAGTGTTAATCCTTTTGCCAGCTCAGGGGGTGTTTGCCCATTCAATGGCCCAAACAGATTATTCTGTTGACCATAATCTACACCTGTATTACTTCTTATTCTACAGTGATAGGCCTAGAATAACACAGCAGGAGACCTAGTTATCTCTACAGCAGGTAGTGCATTGGATAGATATTTTTCTCTTGGCTTTTGAAATCAGAGTCTATAGGGCTCATTACCCATGTTGCATCTTGTGAAGTTGTTAATAAGCACAGAGATGAGATCTCTGTACTCAGCCTAAGTATGTGTAGGGAGGCAGAAACCCCCCCTGGATCCTTATATTCTCTTGCCTATTTAGTGATTTAAGGGCTTAGATCAACAGATTTGGGAATGTCAAGGCATGGAATAAAAACTTTGGTGTTTCACTGGGTTCTAGGCATGATCTCTTTCTGTTTGGAAACCAGGGTGGTAAGTCCATCTATGAATTCTCATTATAAAACTTCATTTTATGTACTTCTAACTTCAGGGTCTGACAGAGAGCCACCATCCACTGTAAAATAAGACACAGCTGAAAAAATGAAATGTAGAGACTGTACACACCAGAATTTACTGATGACCGTGAGAGAAATGATATTTGATACTGAATCCATATCAGTAAAGGAAACTGTAAAACCCAATAGGTATTGCTTCAGACTCGATAATCTCAATATTCTATCTTCAATGTCAGCCACAACTTCTCCTTTTGAGTCCTTGGGCTGTGCCATCAGGGTGTCCCTGTGCCAGATCTCATGTGCCTAAATGCTTCTCAGAGGTAAGACAGAAGATTGGGAAGGAGTGAGATGGGAGAAATGGAATTTACTAGTTTTTAATAAAACTGAATGGGCCTAGTTTGAGTAATTAAACTCAGGGATTAAAACGTTGGAGAGTAAATTCTCCCGAATGTATTTTAAAAAGGGCTTGACAAGTAAGGATGTGTGAAAGTTTCTAGATTATGCTAGGGGGTAATGCTTTGCCACTTCCCTGTCAGGTGATTGGGTGCTACAAGCTCATTTTTTGAAGCTCAAGAGGTTCGATCTCAATTTTTCCAATCACTGCTTGTCTGGAAAGTCTCGGTCATTAGAGTTAGTCCTGTTCCTTATATCTTAAATGTTTTTGTTTTCTATTGCTCTATTCATTTTTTTTCTGCATCCTGTTGAGTTCTCTTTTTTGTGTTCCTCTGTCTCTCTCATGTGTCTATATATCTCTTTTTCTACTTCCCTCTCTATGGGTTCTCTCACTTGTGTATTTCTACATTTCGTAATTGCATGATGTGTTTTCACTACAATCAGGGGTTATTCTGTCGCTGGTTTGGCCTGTTGGAATTCTGTCCCAATATTCTTGGAACATCACATACGAAAGCAATGCTCTTAGACCTGTAGTCCCTCTTGAAAGGCATATTGAAGTATTTTTTGGGAATTTTTAAAATTTTTTTCTGTTTTGGGACATATCCTTAGAATTATGTGCAGTACTCAGAAGGCAGTAATATCGATCACATATATAAAAATTACTTTTTCCCAAACCATAGGAAGAAATCATATGTTTTGTTGTGCCCCAAAGGGCGTGGGCCCTAGGCTCTTGAGAACAAATTAGATAGACTGCTCATTCTGGGCCTATAAGGAAATCTTCCAGCCAGGTTTCCATCAATTTTTAAAACATAGTCTCTGCACTCTTCAGCTTAATAAGAATAACAAGTTTAAAAACCACCACAATCTCTCAGTATATAAGATCCACAATATGAAAATCTCCTAATAAGGTGTCATTAGGACACAGCTTGAGTTTATTTGTGTTTTATCTTTCTGGTTCTAGTTTTTTCCCTCAAGGCCAATCCTTTTAAAAGAGAATTACAGGGTTAGAAAATAAAGTACAGGAGAATCAGAGAACATCAGGGCCCTTATAAAACGACTTCTATTGCTTAGTGCCAGTCAGAGTCCTTAAAATTTTGTTCAATGGCCATTTTTGCCTTTGTTTCTGGACTGGGGAAAACTGCAGCTCTTGTTGTATTCCTTCAGCTTCTTGGACATCTGCATGCCTTGGGAAAATGGGGTAATGATATGTTTAACTGTGAAAAAGACTACTTCCCCTGCCTGTATTGTCCTGTCAGCCAGAGTAACTCAACATAGAAAAAATAAAATTTATCAATTGGATTGGTATCAGGTAGCCTGGTCCTTTGGAGAACACACAGGGTTCTACAGAGCTAATTGTTATGGAAATGGTAAACAGTTTTTTCTTCTTTTATCACATATTTTTTTTATTGAGTGTTTTTGCCCTTTACATTTTGGGTGTTTTCTTTTTTATTGGACACCCAGGGACTTTTAGGTTTCTTTTTATTTTGGAGTGGTTAGATTCCCCCTTGGAGTTTAGAACTTCAGAATTTGCTTTCCCTTCCCAGAATTTTACAGCCCACTGTCAATACATTTAATAACACACTCTCCTGGCTGTATTAGTCCTTTGCTAGGTCTTGATTGTTCCTTAGTCCAGGAATTTTTAATTTTTAGACTGGAAGAAGAGAAAGTCCCGGCAAGGGCTTACTATGCAGAGTGATTTCAGCAACATCCACACTTGAAAATTAATGGACCATACGTAGCTGCAGAATTTGGATGTTCTGGAAATAGGAGAGTAAGACAGTTTAGGAGGATCAAATCTAGCTGCCACCAGCATTTTGCAGATTGTAGCCCAAACTGTGAAGGGCCAACCAGCCCAAAACTAGTCCCATTATAGCATTTAAAGCCAGGCAATTGAGTCAGTGTAATTTCTAGCATCATTTGGGGGTATTAGATTTCCTATCTGCTTTTCCGCCATTCTCTGATTTCAACCATCTTTTTAGTAAAATCAAATCTCCATCCAAGAAATCCCCATCACATAATACAATTTGTTTTATTTCTCTTCCTAAACACAATAAATTTTGGGAAATTTTTCACTTTGTGAAACTGTTTATTGGCAGACATATTATGCTCAATTTGAAGCTAAAGTCAAAAAGAAGGCCCCCTAATCAATTCCCAAAAAAAACCCCCTTGTTTTTTGATAAAGGGGGGCTTTGTCGAACTTTGAGTAGTTAAGGTTTCTCTTATTTTGAAAAAAAAGAGTTTCTTCCTTTTTGCATCCCCTTTGGGTTTACACAGAAAGAAGGTTGGGGTCATTGGCAGCGTTTTTACTTTAAAAATTTTTGAAATGTCTTCTTCCCCCGGGGTTATTAACCCGAATTGTACAAGAAATGTACATGGGAAAGATGTTTTTTTTAGAGCTATAAATTTGGTGTTCATCAAGCAAAGCATTACTATACACTTTCTGTTATAGTTTCCAAGAGAATGGACGCAAAATTCTTAACCATTTCTGAAAGAGCTGTTATGCTTAATTTATGTCAAACATGGATTGTGTGGGTGGTTTGTTTACCAGTGCATTGGTTAGAGGTGTCAATTTGATTTCTTCCTTTTTTATGTTCACTACTATAAAACAAGGTTCTTACTTCCTCAGCATTTTGGAGAGAATGTTCTTGCCATGACTAGTTAAATCATCAATCTTCATGAGATCCTCTGTATGTGCTTTACCTTGTATGAAAATCTCTGCATTTTTATTTAAACATTTCGACCAAGAATATTATCATAAAAAAACCACAGCAAAAGTCTGGGAAGAAATGTTCCAGTAAGTAAAATGATAAATAGTGGGGCATTCAGAAAAATGACTGAACAGAAATGCCATAACCTCATTTTGATATCCTCCAGAGGTGCAGGATCTCAGTCTGAAAGTAGACATTGGAATCTCCTGTGTTTTTTGTACATGGGATCTTGTTCTTATTGGTGTTTGCTCATTTCTAAGTGCATAAGCAACGTAGAGGGAAAAGAAAGCCTCATAGCATTGGGATGGTCTAGTCAAAGAACTTCCATCCTTTGGGAAAAGTGTATTGGCTCCTTATTTTTCTGATGGATTTTTGACTCCCCTTTGTGCAACACCATAAGTTCTAGGCAGGTTATCATTGGCTAAAAGATACCTGCCTGCTTCTGCCTCTACGTGAAGGGATCTCAAGTTTATTTTCAACATGTCTATCTGAAATTGCATTTATATTTAAGAATATTCCATGAAAATAATCAGATTCCATTCCTATAACTTTTGCTGTCTGTATTAGTTACACATTTTGTGAAAGGTTTCTCTGATGAGCTTTCCTAGATGAGTCAATGTAAGTACATTGCTGAAGAGATTATCAGATCTTCAAGAGTTTTCTATAACAGACTCCTATACAGAGCCAGTATGCTGTTTCCCAGCTTTAGTTCTAAGTCAAGTGAGGTTTGTGTTTGGTGCTAGGAACTCTGGCAGGAATATTTTTTTCTCAGACACACAACTAGAAGATATGATGCTTCAGCAAAAGCCAGGCCTATCTTCCTGCTGCTTGGGTACAAGATTCATCATTACTGAACAAGGGGCCCTGCTAGAATAAGTTTTTAGTTAAGGGTTTTGGTTGTCATGCTGTATTTTGATTGTCTCTAAAATGCAGTGAACAATAAATAATCATCTTGGACAACTTCTTATCCATTCTGATATGTTGACTATGGTAGGTTACATGTTACATAATGATGTCCCTCAATTGTAAAATAAAAACTTTGTTTTCATAGTAAACACAGAACACAATATATAGAACAAATTCTAATAGTTGTTTAAGGATGCAAAAATTTTTAGGTCCATCTTACAGTTTGAGTATTCTTCTTTGGGGACTACAAAACAGTGATTTCACTGAAAAAAAAAGATCAAATTTGACTTCACAGTAAAGATGAGGGTATGGAGATAGCAGTCTGGGAACTGACATGTCATGTTTGCATGGGGCATGTGAATCTCTTCTTCTCAGGTCTGAGAAATTAAAGTATGACTTTGAACTTGTGGCAGAACAGGAAGAGAGACTCCAGCCAAAAGGAGCTGCTATATCTGGAGCCCCTTGTTGAACCTCATGTCCAGAGACTACAAAATTCTTTCTATAGGTTTTCTTTCTCATAATTCATTAATTTACTGTGAAAAGTCTCTAAGAATATAGTTACCCATCCAGGCTGCTTCTAAGTCTGATTTCCTATCTTTCTCTGACAACACCCTGGAAGAGAACTTTGGTCTTTGGTATTCCCTTCTCACTAAGAATCTAAGATTAACTACCAGCTACAATTCTATGATATTAAAACATGTTTTATCAGCTGAGAAGTATTGTTTGCTGTCATTTGAACATATTTTCTTTATAAATTCTTCTGTTCAAGAACATATGGATTCTTTCCAGCTTAATTTCTCTGCCACAGAGTGTGCTCCCCCTGAACACTGTCTTCAGAGAAAACAAATGAGGTCAGATGACTCAGAGATGTATGCTAATATCTCTGTGTCTGTATATGATTATGTGTCTCTCTGTATCTCCTTTCTTTCTATACTTCACTCTGTTTGTCTTTCTCCATCTTGATTTTAAAAATACACATTTGCATGTTTGTGTTTCCTTATCATATGTGGGAGTTAAGGGTCTACGTTTAGGTCTGGGACCCCACTTGAAATGACACTGTTTTGGTCTATGTCACTCTGTGGCAAATGTAAATTCCCTTTTCAGCATATAAAACTATGCTGCTGTGGGTCCTTGTAATGAGTATTACATTCAATATCTCTTTCCATAGTAACAATTATACAGTATTTGAGAATTCATATTTGGAGTCTGGGAAATCTAGGGGTTTTGCTAGATCAAGAACTGTTGTACACTTCCCTTAGAGCCTAACAGACTAGATTGCTCCTCCAGGCCAACTGATTAAGCTCTTATTAGCTGGGCTCCACTCAGTATGGATTCCAAACTTCTTCTGGGCTAATGCCAACGTAATATGTATCAAATGTACAAGAGTGCTCTAGTATATAGGATTCAGAATGTGCCATTCCATGTGGTTTCGTAATCTAGAACTGAGAATGAGTTCATATGTTCTATTATCCTGGGGTTAGGCCCTACCACAGACTAAATCCTTCCTTTGAACAGTATAATATGGAGCAGATTCTATTTGTTCTGGAGAGACTGGAAAATGATAACTTTACAGGAAAATGAAACACTACATTAGAGTCTCACAGTAAAATGAAGTAGATGACAATCGATATGAGCTCTAAAGTATAATAAGTCAGAACGTTAAAGTTTAAATAATGGTAAGTTTGCAATTACTATCATTGTGCTTCCTTATTCCTTGGAATAGGAAAACCTGAAACTTTTGGGGAACAATTGTAATTCTTGAATTTTTGTGGGATTGTGGTTATTCTTTAGAACTTGTTTGTCAATAATTATAAAATACCTTTTTTCTACCTGGTATTTGGGTCACTATAAAATACTGAGCAAAAAGAAATGTTAGAGGCTTGTTGAAAGCAAGTAGAGAGATTGTATGTGAAGAGATATGAAGAGAATGTGCCACCTCAATGGCAGAGTGTCGAAATAGCCGCCTAGCCTCCATTCTCTGCCTGTCTCCAAGCCCCACAATGAGGTCTCCTACATAATTAACAGCTGCCTTTCACGGTGGCAGTGTATGTCTTGATCCTCATTCTAAGATTCCTTCCCTTGGGTTAGACTTTCCCCTTTCCTCTTGAGATATTTTCTTTCTTTCATCTGAGAATCTCAGGCCAGACCTGGAAAACTACTCTCAGGAGTACTGACTCCAAATCCTAGTGCCCAGCTCCCGCATGTCATCCAAGTGGTTCAGTCTTTTACACAGTCTTTCACTTTTCTGTCTCTGACTATCCTATTAAACCTCTATGCTTCTTCCTTTAAGCTTTTTCTTCAAAGTTGGCCTTTCTTCTCCTTTCTCAATGTTTAGGATTTACCAGATAAGTATTTAAAAACAAATGGGGACTACAGGAGACCTCTCTGGTAGAAAACCCAGCCACCAATGTGGCAGAACAGCTACCACATGTCAGATCAGACCCCTCTTACCACTGCATCTAAACCTGCAAGGACAATTAGAGAAAGCACACCTGAGAGCCTTAACCCCAAAGTTTTTAAATGGTTTTTTTTCCCATTAACAAATACCTCAAACAATGATCATGGCTTTTCATTCAAACTTTCCTGCTTCTTTATTTTAAATGTTTCTATTCTCTTTAGCATTCTTTGATGTATGCCCCAAAATTTTTCAACATGTTTTAGATTTCCTTAATGTTCAAAGGTCATCTAATCTAATGCTTACAAGTCAAATCAACTATGCCCGCATCACCATTTTTCAATCTCTATTAATAACAACCATTTTCCTTTTACAGACAAACTGTTGCTGCCTATCCCAAATACATAATTAACATGAAGTTTTTCTTCCTCAGCCATCCAAAGCAGACTCAAAGGTGCCTTCTAGGACTAATTCCAAACATCCTTGCATTTCTAGGATCTAACAACAATCTGTGATGTGCTCTCAAGTATCTAATAATGCTACCCATGTTTAGCAATCCCCTTTTG
>JAJTUV010004801.1:0-14719 GCA_021653895.1 Mastomys natalensis
ACAAGGTTTTATTGTCCAATTTGCCTTGAGTTCACTCAGTGGCTCAGGTAGGTCTTGAATTTGAGATTCTCCTGCCTCTGAGTTCTGAGTCTGGGATTTTAGGTTTGTAAAACCAGAACCAAAATTTCTTTTTGTTGGTTTGATCCTTTCCTTTTAGGTAATCACAATTTCTACATGAGTTTTTGCTATTTGTTACAGATCAATGCTCTAAAGTACGTATTAGAAAATTTCTGTTTTCTGGTGGTGTTAGTGGACATTTTGGAGTGTCCACTTGTGGTGACCAGATGACACTGGGGGAATTGAGTTCCCCTCATAGGGTTCTTAATCTCATTAATAGAGGAATTTAAGAACAAACTCAAATGGAACCTCAAAGACATTGTTATTAGAGTTTAAATATAAAGTCCAGGTTAGATAATCTACAAAGAACAGCAACTACTCAAAGGAGAAGGAAAATTTCAAGGCCACTTGGGTTGTATAGGCCTGGAAGTCAGCTGTATAGTGTCTGTCCACCAACTGTCATGCAGAAAAGCTTTATAAAAAGAGTAAGGAAGCTCAATGAGTTAGGGAAAGAGAACAAACTGAAGAAACAGTGTGACTGCACATTGCAAGAGACTGTAGCAGGAATGGGAATTCTGAAAAAGGAAAGTTCATTGTAGTATTAAAGGTATAACTATTGTACTTATCTCTGCAGCATGGTTTAAAGTGAACCTCACTTTCTGAAGGGCAATTCCCATCTTCCTGTAGGTGAGTATTAAGTAGGTCATTGACCCCTACCCAACCAAAATGCTAGATCTCCATCCAGGCCAAAGATTTTCATTCTGTTTACCAGAAGACATTTATATTAGTGGGCTTTTACCCTTGTTTCCATCAGTGGGTCTAGCTGGGTCCTATTTTAAGGATGAGTAAATCAGAAATGGAAATGATCACATTTTGATCAACTCTTTATTGTCAGTATCTAGGTGTTTTTTTAAAGAGAAAGAAAATTCTCTTAGGGAAAATCCTCCTACATTTTGAGTGTTAAGTGTTGGATAGGTGATTGTGGACTTACTTTTCTGGCAATAGAGGTTCAGTTTATACACTTCCTTTTCCTTTTATGCAGGAACTGATCAGCAGTTTAATTTTCATTTATTTACATAAGCGCTTATTTTTTTAGGCTAGATTTCCCTAGAAAAATACTGGCTTATTTCTGTTGAAGAGAAATTGAACACTTAACATCAGGGAATTGGAGAGAATGAATAACCTTGGTTTGTTTCTAATGCTACAAAAAAAAAGAGAGAGCAAAAACTGAGTAATTCTCAACTAAGAAAATAATTTTTCACAGTTTTGGAGGTTGGAGAGTTTAAAATCATGATGCCAACAAACTTGGGACTACTTTCCTGCAGTTTATCTTGTAGTTCTGCTTCAACCTTCTGAGTCTAGATTAAAGGCTTGTACCAGCAGGACCAATTTTCTTTGGTTTTTATACTTTTTCTTCAGGTTATCATAATTTCTTCTCAAGTTGTTGACACTTGTTACAGATTGAGATTGCTTTAAGCAATGTAATAGAAGCTCCATGTCTTCTGGTAGCATTATTGAAAGTGCAGATCTTTTTGCTGTATCCTCTAATGGCAGATTGGTGCTACACTATATTATAAACCTAAAGAAAATAAATGGTGCTACACTATATTATAGCTAAAGGAAATAAATGCCTGAAATAATGTGACTATTCTATAATAGGCCTAGAAAATAAATAAGTGCTATCTGTGTGGGCACAATGAATAAATACAGTTTTGACAAAATGTCACTAAATGCTATTTGTTTGATAAAAATTGAGTATTCTGAAAAAAATATCTCAAACTAGGTTCCTTAGAAGCATATGTGAGATGAAACTGAATTGTAAGTAATAATGGCTTGAGTAGGGATAATCCCAAAACACACAACACTAAGTACAAAACAGGAAAGATGGCCAATAAAAAGATGTATCAAGAAAGCTACTGTGGATTCATTAGTAGAGTTCAATTCCTTTTGGGAACTCTGGGAGTTAGAACAAGACACATGCTTGTTATCACAAACTAGAGTTGAATGAAGTTACAACAATGAAGATACATCTTACTTTACTGCAACCTGCTTGTTGATAAAGAAAAAGACCTATAGAACTGTATCTTGATGTATATGGGGCATGTTTCTAAATACATCATGGGCAAGTATGCATTTATAACAAAATAATAGGAAATTAACAATGTAAGAAGTGAGAAGATTCTGGTTCAATAGACTTTAGGAATGGCTGGGTTGTTCACACACCAAGGGTGGAAGATGAGAAATTTGAATCAAGATTCACAGTTGTCAAATACAAAGAATATAGAGTCTCACTTACTGATGTGCAGATTGTTGCTAAAATGAATTCTACAAGGAAGGAAATGAGGTTAAAGTTTAAAGTTCACAGGAGACTGAAGAAAGTTTTGGTCACATCTCAGAGCTAGCTCTTCTCAGGTGTATGAGGGGCTGATGACTTTGACATTGATCTTTTATTAGTAGTTGGTTGAGAGCAGCTTCTCAGAACAATAATTTCCTGGTTTTGCATCTTTCCTGAGTAAGTGGAGAAGGTTACGGTTACCATGGAAAGTATTTCAACAATTGTAACTGTCAAGGCTTGCTCTGTAGTGGTAAGGAAACAAAGATGGAGGTGGATCCTGAAGAGGTCAGCTATGAGACCTCAGTAGAAGACCATATACATATCATGGAATGAGTAACTCAAAACCTGCTCTCATGTTGGATCTCTCATTTGAATAATTAATGATTTCCATACCCACTTCTCAAGGACAGATGTGCTTTACAAAGAGAGAAGGGAGGAGAGGCAAGGAGGGAAAGAGGTCAGTAGAAGAAAGAATACCAACATTGGCCTAAACCAGTCTCAATTAGTGAAAATATTCTCTTAGTAGCTAGGAATGATGAGGGAATCTCTGATGTTGAAAACTGAAGGTACATTTGGAAGCTAGCATCAAGGCATTTATGAGAAATAGTAGAAGTATTCTGCAACAAATATTTCCCAAATTTTGTAGATGGAGAAAAGATGGCAGTAGTAGTGAAAGTAACCTCGGAAACATGATATCCAAGAATCTCCACAATTATTAAGTTCTCTGGTACAGGCAGAATAATATAGCTGCCCCTAATTATTAACTTCACTTGGTGCCACTTACTCAGATCACAAGTAACTCACACCCCATCCTTGTGTTATTTGGGAATAGCATTCTCTTTCCTCTAGGTCAGAAGGTGCTGGCTTCACTGTGTCAAGAACAAGGTCTAATCAGAAGTTGGTCTAAGGAATGAATGTTTACCACTCTGAATAGTGAACTAGGAAGAGGTAAATCCTCCTAGGTGAAAATGAACTGTCCATTGGAGAGTGATTTGGTAGAGCTTATGCCCTATGCTATGAAGAAAGTTTCCCTTGCATGCCAATGAACTCAAAATAAGTGTACCTAAAAGATACAGCATGAAGGTCTTCATATTGGAGTGGGGAATGTGCATTGGATTTCAATGCCCTCTCACCATATGACATAACACTGTGTATAAATAACACACACACACACACACACACACACACACACACCTGTGTAAAGTGACCCTGATGACCATGTCTCTACTTGTCAAGGTTATATCACTCTGTTCCCTATATTCCCTATCTCTCTTTTCTACATCTATGAAAACTAATTAGATATCTCTTTTCCCACTTATTTTATATTTTGACACATTTAACAACACACAACAATGTGGAAAAGCATCTGCCAAAACTGATATCTTTGAGATGAACTGAATGCTTTTATCCAATATCAAATCCTAAACCTTGAACTCAAAGTGGCTTGTGCAGTCCTAGAACAGAAGCAACCTTTCAAGAATAATGTGTTCTCTTGTAGTCATTCTGCCAGTGTCTTGCATGTCATCTGCAGTGATTGTTTCTAGAGGTTAAGAGGACTATTTGAATCTCACTGCCATTGAGTGAGTTCCAGGGCAAGGGCAATAGAAACTCTCAATACAATCAATGCCTATTATGGCAAGGGTTGTTTCATTACCCCTTTTCTGCTGAACCTCAGACTTTCAAATCTTCATAGTAATGATGAGTTTTAATCATTTTGATCTGGGCTACGTTTGAGTTATTAAACTGTTTTCTACGTTGGTCACCAAATACTCAACTGCAAACATTATGAGTATTTATTAAAGACTACTTATGTTTTGAGATTTCCCAATGGCTGAAGATTTAGGACCTCTGCTCTGAGAGTTTGCAATGTTATATGTTATGATGCACTTGGCAGACTCTGAGGAGGCTTGGAGAATTGATCTCCCACTTAACTACCACAACAGTGTCTTGCAAGTCACCTCAAACCTTGGAAAATACATCAGTGTCTTGCAGGTGGTTTATGACTTTGTTGCTATAAATCACACTATCTTAGAGGCATAATTATAATTCATTAGAATGTTATGGAGAAGCACTATTTTTTAGGGACTTGTGAGGGGTATGCATTGTCATATCAATGTCATTCTGGGCTTTCCTCAAGTAGCAGAGAGGCAGGAATGACACATCGGGAAGAACAGAACACGGCTAGGTACCATCTCAATCACACAATTCCTATGAATGACCCAGTCACATTCCCTGTCTGATTTTCAGAGTCACACACTATATATGAATATAAACAAAATAACATTGTTAGAATATCCCTGTGTGTTCCATTCACATCTTCTATCTAAGTATACTATGTCACTGATGTAGCAGGGCTCATAGGCTTTGTTCTATTTATGTCCTGAGTTGGATTAAATTAGATCACTGAATTGCTTTGTGGTTCTCTTGTTTGTTACATACACATTGTTATACAATTACACCACTCTAGTGATCGACAACGGCTTCTATGCATTCTTTTCTTCTTTTGCATATATAGGCCAGTGGGAGCACTACATGAATTGTGTTAATCTAATCCTGCAGTGATGCTGAATCTTTCTTTAATTATTCCATTGAGATGCAAACACAAATTCTTGTTTCACTCATATTCTATATCTACTCACAAAAAATGTACCAGTATTATAAGTAATATAAGGAGGGCCTTCTCCGTCCCTTTATCTTCTTTCCATCTGCACCATTGCAGTAATGACAAAGGAGTTTATACTTTGTACTATCTACACTTCATCCACAGCTCTACAATACACTGATAATGTATTTTCATCTTTTCTTTTTAAAGCCTCTGTCCATTTACTGGAACCACACAGGTTATATAGAGCTGCTCTGGTTGATAAATTCACTTACAAATCCATTATAATGCTACACTTACGGTCTGAGGATGACCTTATATGTCATTACATTGTATGCCCAGTTACTCGTATATAATTAATAATCTAAGATTCTTACTATTTATTGGTTTTATGTTTGCTATCAGAGTGGGTGACGATTTTGCTCATGTATTAAATTACACATTGCACTGTAAAGAAAAGTCTCTAATATGACTTATGTTCATCTTCCCCATGTAGTTTTCCCTGCTGGCTTCAATGCAGTTTGCCTTGATTTTGTCCTTTACAGTTGGACTGATAGAATGATGACATTCATGTTCTTCTCTAGTTACAGCAATCTAATGATGTGGGTGTGTTTTTTTCAATGCTGATGGATTTAGGAAGGATATACAGGTGACTGGGTCTCAGGTATCTTAAAATTACCCTTACACACAATCACGCCATGACCTTCCACGGATCTAGGACATGTATTAGTCAGGTTCCTAAAAGAACAGAACTGAGAGATCTCTCAAGGAACAGAACTGAGAGAATGAATACACACACACACACACACACACACACACAGAAGATTTTTAGCTTGGCTTACAGGATATGGTCTGAGTAGTTCAACAGTGGCCTGTCTCTGAATAGGGTGGGAGCCCCACTGTTGTTCAATTCATAACACTGAAGGTCTCTGAAGCCCTAATATAGTGCTGGAATCCTGGAGTATTTCTGGAGACCTACTTTTCTTCAGTCTATGTTGGAATCCTGATGAAACTGAATTTAATACCACCAGCAGCAACAAGATAGGACATGCCAGTGAGAGACAAGGCAAGGCAAGAAAGCAAAAAACAAGATTCCTTCTTCCATGTACTTTTATGTAGGTTGCCACCAGAAGGTATGGAACAGATTTAGGGTAATTCTTCCTTCTTCAGATAATCTGATTTAAAAAATCCCTCACAGAAGTCTAAGCATATTGGGTTTTATTGATTATACATATAGTCAACTTGACAACTAAGGCTAGCCGTCACAATATACAACTTAGTATTCCAGTGGTTAGGAATACTACATCACCTGGCTATGAGGGGAGGGCCATGATTAAAGCAAGTTGCAGCACCCAGATCAAGTACAGACCTAATTGTACCACAATCAGGATGAGCACAATTACCATCAAGTATTTATTCAATTCCTAGATCAGATATTAGTAATTATATGGTTGTGATGGAGGCTTCAGGTTAATAGAAGGCATCTTCATTAAGCATGTGGTTAATCATTTTGTAATGTGTTTGAGTTAGTCAAATACAAGTTATCTTTGCCTTTTTAAAAAATAATCCACAATGCACCTAAAGTTGGCCCTGAGACAATAACCTCTTATTCCTATGATTACAAAGTGTTGGTGAATTAATAAAGTTTATAAGTTTCAGAGTGTACAAAAATGACTAGTGTCACAATATAAACTCCCAATATTTGTTCCTGGATGAGTCTCATATTAAATTTCTTCTCAAGGAATTACTATCAATAATCAAAGAACCATATAACACTATTCACCCACGATCTAGTTGTTATGTCCATGGAGAATATGGCCAGAGAGAAAAAAATATATAGTGGGATTTGGAAAAACTCTAAGGTATAGTTTGGATTTGAATATGTCATAAATAGCCTAAGTGCTAGAGGGCTTCGTAACTGGGGTGGTACTTTTAGGGATATATAAGCCTTTAGGATGTTAGGCCTTGTAGGATGTCATTTAGGTCATTGAGGCCTTATCTTTAAAGTGGATAGTGGGCTCTTTATTCATCATCTTCCCCTTTGGTTCCTAGTGATTCATTGCTTCTCCATAGAAAATTTTTTCAAGTCTAGAAAGCAGCAAACAAATCTCAGGTTATCATAATCTCAATCACCTTTGGAATTCACAGACAGCCTGGTGCTCTGTAAGTTGGACCACACACCCAAACTACCATGTGAGCTCATCGTGAGAAGAGCCAGAGAACTGTGGCATGCTGCCACTTGTCACTGATATTCACTATGTGTGGCAGTACCACTACCATTGATAATATACAACAACTCCCTTTCTGTGCCAGATAGTTGACCCTAAAGCCAGCCCTAGATTGCTGATGGAAATGCTGAAATTTCGTGTTTTCAATCATTTTGGGAAGAGGACAGACATGAAATATGGTAGCTGAGGCCTTTATTCAAATGTAGGTTTTACAGAGGGCCTAAAGCAAAGGCTGTAACTGTCAGGTCTTACTGTAGTGAGGATCCTCAATATAAGGGATAGACTTGAACATGGCCTTAAGTTGAATCTTGAATAGAGTAGATAAGCATTGATAATATTCTTTAAAATGCTGGAGATGTTTGGAAGATGTTGAACCATTTGGAGTAGTATTATACACTGAGAGTGAAGAGTTTACTGAATCAGGGATGGAGTAGTCATGCAACAATCAAACAACATTTCTCAGAATTTTATCACCTTTGCCAAGTAGCTATCATTTCTCTCTCCCCATCTAAGATGTGAGATATATGAGTGTGAAACTTCTGTTTGAAAACCTTATGAGGCAAATTTTAAGAGTTCATGCACATAGGGACAGAAGCATGGATTCTATAAATCATTAAAACCAGAATTTATCTGCAGAAGTCTACTGAGATATGCCATAGGTAACTCATGGAATGAGTGGTATACCCTCAAAAGGGAAGACATACAATGACTGTAAATCTTTGGCATTTTGTATTGGTAGAAAATACTGAATACCTATTAACCCAAAGAAACAAACATGTACAAATTGAATCTCATTAAAAACCTATGGGTTTAAAAACATTATTTACTTATTCACTTCACAGCCTTATCAGAGCCCCCCTCACTCCTTTCCTGGAAGTCCTACCCTTACATGCCCTGTCCTATTCTCTCTTCCCCTTTTCCTCAGAGAATTGGAGCTCCTGCATGGGTTCCTACCCAACCTGACACATCAAAACACACAGGACTAAGTGAATCATCTCACACTGAGGCCAGACAAGGCAGCCCAGCTAGGCAAAGGTATCCAAAGGTATTCAACAAAATCAGAGACAGACACTGTTCTAATTGTTAAAACATATGAAGAGGCATAGAACATATGCTTTGCTAAATCTAAAAATTCCAACACAAAACACCCAGGAAATATCGGAGACTATGAAAAGATCAAACCTAAGAATAATAGGAATAGAAGGAGAAGATTCCAAGCTCAAAGGACTAGAAAATATTTTCAACAAAATCATAGAATAAAATGTCCCTAACCTAAAGAAAGAAATACTTATAAACATAAAAGAAGCTTTCAGAACACCAAACAGATTGGACCAGGAAAGAAAGTCCTCCCACCATATAATAATCAAAACACTAAATTCTTGGGATAATCTTTGTTCGCTCTGTGAAAAGGTTGTCTTTGTATTCAAATCTTGATTTTTGTATGTAGAAGGTTCAGCTCATACATGTTCTTTGGTTGGTTCAGTCTCTATGAGCCTCCATGTGGCCAGGTTAGTTGACTCTGTACACCTTCTTGTGGTATCCTTGATGCTTCTGGCTCCCTTAATCTTCCAGCAACTCTTCCTCAAGATTCTAATAGCTCTGTTTGGCTATGGGTCTCTGTATCTGTTTCTGTCAGTGGCTAGATGAAGCTTTCAGAAGACAATTATGCTAGGCTCCTACCTGTAAGCCTAGCAGAATATCATTTATACTGCCAGGGGCTGGCTCTTTCCCATGGGGTATGTTTCAGTTTGGTCCAGTCATTGGCTGTCCATTCCCTCAATCTCTGCTCCATCTTTATCTTTGTACTTCTTGTATGCAGGACAAATTTTGAGTAAAAGATTTTGTGGGTTGGTTGGTGTACTCCATAAATAAAGTCCTGTCTGGTTACAGGAGATATCCACTTTATGCTCTATATACCCTGCTGGTAGAGGTCTCAGTTAGGTTTACCCTCATATACTCTCATAAACATCCCCATCTTAGGAATGCCCCCCCCCCACTGATTTCTGTCCAATCTCTCAGCATTCCTCACTCCCGACTCATCATCTCCACTCTTATTCCCCTTGCTAAAACTTTTCTACCCAGTTCTCTCACTCCAATTATTTAAGATGTCTAATTCATTTCCCCTTCTGACTAAGATTCGAGCATCTTCCCTTGGCCCTTCTTGTTACTTAGCATCTTTGAGTTTGTAAGTTGTAATATGGTTATCTTGTATTTTATTATGTATATCCACTTCTAAGTGAGTATATACCATGTGTGTCTTTATGGGTCTGGATTACCTCATTCATGATGATATTTTTGAGTCCCATTCATTTGAGTGCAAATTTCATAATGTCCTATTCTTTCATAGTTGAGTAGAATTCCATTGTGTAAATGTACCACATTTTCTTTATCCAACTCTCTGATTGAGGGACATTTAGGTTGTTTCCAGTTTCTGGTTCTTCCAAATAAAATTGCTATGAGTATAGCTGAGCAAGTGTTTTTGTGGGACAGCAGAACATTTTTGGGTCTATGCCCAGGGGTAGTATAGCTGGATATTGAGGTATTCTCAATTTTCTGAAAAAACCACCAGATTAGTTTGTACTTTCCCCAGCATGGAGGAGTGTTCCACTTGGTCCACAAGATAATGTTGCAATTCTGAACAATTATGCCCCAAATGCAAGGGCACCCACATTCACAAAGGAAACATGACTAAAGTTTAAATCACACGTTGAACTCCACACATTAAGATTGGAGACTTCAAAACTCAGGCTTACTACTTTACAAGTCATCACAACAAGTTAAGCAGATAAGTGATGGATATCTACAGATATCTATAGAACCTTTCACTCAAACACACAAGATTATACCTTCTTCTCAGCACTTCAAGGAAACACCTCCAAAATTGACTATATAGTTGGTCACAAAGCAAGCCTCAATAGATACAAGAAAATTGAAATATTTTTCTGTATCTTATCAAACAACCCTGGATTATAGCTGGACTTCAACAACAGAAACAATACAAAGTCCACATTCTCATGAAAACTGAACAACTCTCTACTCAATGATCACTTGGTCAGGGAATAAATAAAGGAAGAAATCATAAACTATGCAGAATTCAATGAAAATGATGGCACAACATACCTCAACTTATGGAACACAATGAAAGCAGTGCTAAGAGGAAAGTTTATAGCACTAAGAACCTTTATAAAAAAAATTGGAGCTATCACATACTAGCAATTTAAAAGCATACCTGAAAGCTCTAGAATAAAACTGAACACAATGAATAGAGGTAGACTGCAGGAAATAATCAAACTCAGGGCTGAAATCAATAAATTAGAAACAGAGACCTATGCAAAAAAAAAACAATCAATTGAACCCAAGAGACAATTCTTTGAGAAAATCAGCAACATAGACAAACCTTAGCCAAACTAATTAAAGGGCAGAGAGACTATATACAAATTACCAAATCAGAAATGAAAAGGTGGATATAACAATAGACTCTGATGAAATCCAAAGAATCATTAGGTTATACTTCAAAGTATGTACTCCACAAAGTTGGAAAAATCTAAATGAAATTGACAGTTTCTTAGAAAGATACCAGTTACCAAAGTTAAATCAAGATCATGTAAACAATGTAAATAGTCCTATAATCCTTGAGGAAATAGAAGTAATCATTAAAAGTCTCCCCAAAAAGCTCAGGGCCATATGGTTTTATCTCAGAATTCTACCAGAACTTCAAAGAAAAGTAAAACCAATATTTCTCAAAATATTACACAAACTAGAAACAGAGGAACATTGCCAAACTCATTCAGGGAAGGTACCCTGATACCCAAATCACACAAAGACTCAACAAAGAAAGAGAATATCAGACCAATTTACCTTATGTATATTATATGTATTGATACAAAAATACCCAATAAAGTACTCACAAACTGAATCCAAGAACACATCAAAAATATCATCCACCACGATCAAGAAGGCTTCATCCCAAGAATGCAGGGATAGATCTTCCCTGGGAGAGGCACAGCCAAGAACTTCTCCTGGCATTCCTGTTGGCCTTGTTTCCTAGGCTGAGGCCTGACTGTCTCTGCTAGGTCATGCCACCACTGCTGATTCGAGTTTGCTATCCTGAATCTATTGAATGAACTGGACTGTTGATATATTCGTGAAATATTTGTAAGTAGATTAAGCTGCTGCTACTGAACTCTGAACTGAACTACTGATCTCCTGACAACACAAATAGGATTTGCTCCAAAGAACTATTTCTAAACAGGTCCACTGTATGCCCCTAATGGACTCAATTTAAAAAGAGAAATTCAGTCTCCATGTGTGCCCTGGAGTTAAATCTGTGGCACAGGTCTCCATACCCAAATCCTGCCCACATGAGTGCTGACATACCTAAGATCTCCCACTGCAGCAAGTCCTGGATACCGTAACACAACAGAAAAGCAAGATTAAGACTTAAAATCATATCTCATGATAATGATAGAGGACTTTAAGAAGGACATAAATAACTACCTTAAAAAATAGAGGAGAACACAGGTAAACAGGTAGAAGCCCTTAAAGAGGAAACATAAAAATCTCTTAAAAATTACAGGAAAACACAACCAAACAAGTGAAGGAATTAAACAAAACCATCCAGAACATAAAAATGGAAATAAAAACAATAAAGAAATCACAAAGGGTGACAACTCTGGAGATAGAAAACCTAGGAAAGAGATCAAGAGTCATAGATGCAAGCATTACCACTGGAAAATAAGAGATAGAAGAGAGAACCTCAAGGGCAGAAGATACCATAGAAAACATTGACACAACTGTCAAAGAAAATGCAAAATGCAAAAAACTCCTAGCCCAAATCATTCAGAAGATCCAGAACACAATGAGAAGACCGAACTTAAGGATAATAGATATAGAAGAGAGCAAAGATTCCCAACTTAAAGGGCCAGTAAATAACTTCAACAAAATTATACAAGAAAACTTCTGTAACCTAAAGAAAGAGATGCCTATGAACATCCAAGGAGCCTACAGAACTCTAAATAGACTGCATCAGAAAAGAAATCCCCCCTTATCACATAATAATCAAAACATCAAATGCACAAAATAAAGAATACTAAAAGCAGTAAGGGGAAAATGTAAAGTAACATATAAAGGCAGACCTGTCAGAATTACACCAGACTTCTAACCAGAGGCTATAAAAGTCAGAAGATCCTGGAGTGATATCATACAGACCCTAAGAGAACACAAATGCCAGCCCAGACTACTATACCCAGCAAAACTCAATCAGCATAGATGGAGAAACCACGATATTCCATGACAAAACCAAGTTTACACAATGTATTTTTATAAATCCAGCACTACAAAGGATAATAAATGAAAAACTCCAACACAAGGAGGGAAACTACAACAAAGAAAAAGCAAGAAAGTAATCTTCCAACAAATCTAAAAGAAGATAGTCACACAAACATAATTCCACCTCTAATAACAAAAATAACAGGAATCAACAATTATTTTTTCTTAACATCTCTTAACATCAATGGATTCAATTCCCCAATAAAAAGACATAGGCTAAGAGACTGGCTTTGTAAACCAGACCCAGGATTTTGGTGCATAGAGGAAATGCACCTCAGAGACAAAGAACTACCTCAGAGTAAAAGGCTGGAAAACAATATAAGCTAATCCATCAATGTAATCTGCTACATAAACAAATTCAAAGAAAAAAAAACACATGATCATTTCATTAGATGCTGAAGAAGCTTTTGACAAAATTCAACACCCCTTAATATTAAAAATCTTGGAAAGATTAGGTGTTCAAGGTCTATACCTAAACATAGTAAAAGCAATACACAGCAAACCATGCTCATAGATTGGCAGGATTAATAAAGTAAAAATGGCTATCTTGCCAAAAGCAATCTAAAGATTCAGTGCAATCCCCATCAAAATTCCAACTCAATTCTTCGTAGTGTTAAAAAGAGCAATTCTCAAATTCATCTGAAATAACCCAGGAGAGCAAAAACTATTCTCAAAAATAAAAGAACTTCTGGAGGTATCACCATCCCTGACCTCAAGCTGTACTATAGAGCAATAATGATAAAAACTGCATGGTATTGGTACAGAGACAGGCAGGAAGATCAGTGGAATAGAATTGAAGACCCAGAAATGAACTCATATACCTACAGTCACTTGATCTTTGACAAAGGAGCTAAAACCATCCCACGGAAAAAGGACAGCATTTTTAACAAATGGTGCTGGTTGAACTGGCAGTCAACATGAAGAAGCCAAATCGATCCATCTTTATCTTCTTGTACAAAGCTCAAGTACAAGTGGATCAAAGACCTACACATAAAACCAGATACACTGAAACTACTAGAAGAGAAAATGGGAAAAAGCCATGAACACATGGGTACAGGCAAAAAGTTCCTGAACAGAACAACAATGGCTTATTATCTAGGATTGAAAATTGACAAATGGGACCCCATTTGCAAATCTTCTGTGAGGCAAAGGACACTGTCACTAGGACAAAATGGCAACCAACAGATTGGGAAAAGATCTTTATTAACCCTACATCCTTTAGAGGGCTAATACTCAATATATAAAAAAAAATTCAAGAAGTTAGACTCCAGAGAACCAAATAACCCTATTAAAAATGGGGTGCAGAACTAAACATTCTCAACTGAGGAATACTGAATGGCTGAGAAGCACCTAAAAACTGTTCAATATCCTTAGTCATCATGTAAATGCAAATCAAAACAGCCCTGAGATTCCAACTCAGACCAGTTAGAATGGCTAAGATCAAAATCTCAGGTGATAGCAGATGCTGGTGAGAATGTGGAGAAAGAGGAACACTCTTCCATTGTCGGTCGAATTGTAAGCTGGTGAAACCACTCTGGAACTCAGTCTGGTGGTTCCTTAGAGAACTGACATAGTACTACCTGAAGACTCAGCTATACCACTCCTGGACATATACCCTTGTTATATGCTCCAACATATAACAAGGACACATGACCTACTATGTTCATAATAGCCTTATTTATACTAATCAGAAGCTGGAATGAACCCAGATGACCTTCAACAGGTAAATGGATACAAAAAAATGTGGTTCATATGCACAATGGATTACTACTCAGCTATTAAAACAATGACCTTCATGAAATTCTTAGACAAGTGGATGGAACTAGAAAATATCATCCTGAGTGAGGTAACCCAGTCACAAAAGATCATACATGATATGCACTCACTGATAAGCGAATATTAGCCCAAAATCTCACAATATCCAAGATAAAATTCACAGACCACATGGAATTCAAGAAGCAAGACCAAATTCTGGATGCTCCAGTCCTTCTTCAAAGGGGGAAATAAAATAATCATTGGAGGGAATACGGAGACAAAGTTTGGATCAGAGACTGAAGGATCCATGCTATATACAGACACATAGTCCAGACCAGATGACAAGAATTTCTTCCTGACAGGAGTCTGATATAGCTGTCTACTGAGAGGCTTTGCCAGAGCCTGACAAATTCA
>JAJTUV010004802.1:0-16050 GCA_021653895.1 Mastomys natalensis
CAATCAAGCATCATCTCTGTTTAGATGATCATTCCCAGCCAGCTCTTTGGGGTGCTGTACACTGCTGTACTCTTTCTTTTATAGCATTTTTCTAACCCGCCAGTGCTGGAATTTAAGCATACTTTTTAAGTAATAAATCATCACAGTTATAAAAATATGCATGCTCATTCTTGGATCTTTTCAGTTTGTTTTTATTATGGTGCTATGGATTGAACCCAGGACCTTACAGAAGCAAGGCAAGAGCTCTACTACTAAGTGCTTTACCACAGCTGCTGTTTTCATAATAAAAAAAAAAAAAAAAAAAAAAAAAAAAGAGGTTCAATCCTTTTTTTTTTTTTCTAAATTGAACTCCCTATCAAAAAGTTTGCTGGCATGATTGCTTCATTGATTACTTCAGTCAACAGTCATATGTTTAGGGCCTCCCTTTGGTAGGCCTCCAGCTAGGAACTTATTACATAGCTTAAAATAAACTTTTGATCTTCATGTCTCTACCTCTCAAGTGCTGGGATTACAGGTATAAGCCACAGTGCCTGGCTCAACATGATTATTTCAAATTGTTTACTGTTTGATATGAAAGTTTCATACTCCAGAATGCCACACACTATAAAATTAAGGTGGATGTAAACATGTCTTTTTGACAGTTTGTTGGAATCAACAGTTTGTTTGTTCCAGTTAGCTGGAGGGTGGTTGGCAGAGGGACAGTGGGAAAAGAGGCCATGGGTCCTTTCTCAGTATCTTGATTTTGGAACCAGCCACAGCCACCATCCCCCTTGGTTTACCTCCAGAGAAGGTCATGTCCTAGTTCAAAGCCTTCTAGAGTATATGAACCTGGAGTACCTGCCAAAGGAGATGTAAAGAATAACAGTATAAAGTGGAAACCATTAATGTGCACATCAGGGGCTGGAGAGATGATTTGGCCAAAACATCCAATACCAATGCTTGGCAACAGCCTATAACTCCAGCTCCAGGGAATCCTGTGGTCTCTTTTGGCCTCCATGGGCACCCAAACACACAACACACACATAGAGGGGTGTAACGTGTAATTTTTAAATCTATGCTAAATCCGTCTGGGACCCGGCCCTCAGCAGTTCCAGCCACCCGCCATGGATAGCCCTAAGCAGCCATCTGGCCCTGATTCCAGCAGCCAACTACCAAATCAGTTCACCCCTCGCCCCCCAAATGCCTAGAGCTGGCCAATTGCGTTCCTCAGGCCAACACCCGTGGATGGTCTGTGGAATGCCAACAATACTCCAGTCTCATTCAGCTTCCTCTAGCCTCATAAAAGGAAAACACTAGAAACTTATATTTATACCAGCCTTTATATCAGTAAATCTCCAACCCCAATATGCCTGTGCAAAGTACACACAAGTCAGTTAATATGAATACAAGCTTCACACCTAGGTTGGGCAAATATACCCTATACTACTCTATTGCCCAGCTATGAAATCCCTAGCTACTTGCAGCTCCTCCAGGCCACGTGGGTCTGCTCCATCTTCCACCTCTTCTTCCTCCATCTTCTTCTCCCTCTGTCCTCCTTCTCATCTTTTCTTTCTCTATCTGCCCCCTCCCAAAACTTTCAGCTCCACCTTTTCCTTCCACTGCCCAATCACAGGCTCTAGTCTTTATTTGTCCATTTAAGATATTACCTGACATCACCTGAGTATGTGATCTACTCCTCGTTGGGGCACCCCTCTTGAGGGAGCAGAAAATACAACAGCAATCCACAACAGGGGAGCAAAGCGAGGGGAGAGAGAGACTTTTTTAATTGTGCAAATCAGACACAGTCTCCCAGATCCAGTGGCCCAAAGAGGAAGAATGAGCACAGAACTTGGAGAACTCACTCTGTATGCCCATCAACAGGAGGTGTGCATACTCTAGCAACCTTCATGAGGCAGCAGGACTGGTCCTATTATATCACAGAAATATGGAGTATTGTGCCAAAGAGAGTTGATTTGTTCTGAATACTAGTAAGAGGTCAACTGTGATGCCTCTCAAGGTCAAGAGACCACTTGGAAAGATTTTAACTTTAGGGTTTTCATGGGAATGGAAGCCTAGATAAAGTAGTCCATGGAGAGAGGAGAAAATGGAGATGATGACTAGATGACTTTTTGATAATTTTTCTCTGAAGTAGAACCAATTAGGGGCAGTTTCTGGAAGGAAGGATAAGGTGGAATGGGAAAGTGGAGATTGGAGGTATCAACACATAATTGAATGGCAAGAGATGATTTAAAAGAAAGTGAGAAATTGTTGAAAGGGAAGGAGTCATAGGATTAGAGACACCACCTAGTAAGAAGTTTGGGATCCAGGATGAGGTAGACTATCCACAAGGTATAGGTCAGGGGATAGACAAGCAGATGACAGGCAATACATTTCTTTCTTAACTTGGTTTCTAGGAGGTATGGGGTATGTATACCACCAGAGGTGGGTAAGAAAAGTCCAAGAAAGAGACATGCTAAGATTGCAAAAATGTTGACCATGTAACAGAAGGAGTTACATCATGTAGTCTCTGTGCTTTAATTGGGGAAGGGATGAAGCCAAATTCAGGGATGTTCTGCTTCCTGCTCTTTGGGTTTTAGGTGAATGTGGCTCTAGGATGTGCCACCCATGACCAGATCATTGCTTTTGCTTGCACCTTTGCTGCCTTTTTCACCCGAGCATTTGATCAGATCCGAGTGGGAGCCATCTCTCAAATCAACATCAACCTTATTTGTTGCCACTGTGGGGTATCTACTGGTATGTTTTCTGAACATTGTCATATTGATGGCTTTGTTTAGTCTTTGCATTTTCTTACTGTTCACTAAAGGGATTTATATTCAAAAGTTGTATTGTGTTTTAGGTGTTTCAGGTACTCCGGATACCAATCCAGATAAGGCACATTAGTATAAAGCACCCATTCAGGCATTGAGAAATACTTATCTGCAGTCTTTTCTGAAACTTACTATATACCAAATCTGAATAAAAAACACATCCCAAAACTGTTTTCTATCCTCTGTGTGATCACAAACTAATTGGAAATAAACAGCATGGGTAGAGGGAAGGGAGGATTATGAGCAACTGAACACATATTTAGGTAGAAACAGATCAAGATTGCTGTTCTACTTTTTTGTATTGTGGGGTGGTGATCTGTGGGAAGATCTGGTGGGCCGCAGCGGCAGGCCCGGGCCTACGCGGCAGAGGCCCGGGACCTGTGAGGTGGAGGCTGCCTGGAGGCCTCCAGGCAGCCTGTGTCTTGTACCGGAGGAAGGTCCCAGGTTCCAGTGGCTGGAGGCTTCGGCAGTGGCAGGCCCGGCAGGCCCCAATGATACGAGGAAGTCCTTGGTTCCAAAAGGCTTTATTGTCATGGCGGATGGTGGATGGATCTGGATGTACCCCCCCAAACTCAGGGCAGACCTGAGTTAAGTAGGGAGGGAGAAAGGGGGAGGTTCTGGGGAGGAATGGTTAATTGGCTCTGCCCTCTGACCTTCATTAGTATATAAATCTCTAGGGCCCGAGGCCTGTAGTCACACCCTCTACCTGTGCACTTTGGGAGGGGCTGTAATGGCCTACGTGACTGAACAATGTAGGTCTATGGAGATTGGACTGCTTGTTAGGACCCTGAGTTCTGGGGACATAGCCGAACTCCTGCCGTTTCTCCCTTGGAGTCTCAGGGTTCTAGGCCCATGCCCAGCCAAGAACCAGGATACCCTTACGCAGTTCCACAGTAATCTTTGAGGAATATGATGCAGGAAATTATGGTGATGAAAACTTCATTCTAGTATCAGTAACCTGCCAGGGATTGCTGGAAACAGAAAGGTCTGAAAAAGGATTAAAGAAAGGTAATTAGTAAGAAGGTAGAAAATTAAAGTTGGCCTTGATAGAGCAAAAAAAAAAAAAAAATGTTGCTGACTAATAGAAGGATCTGGAACTATATAAAAAGCAAAAAGGCAAGTATCTAGGAGTTTCTTAGTTAACAGATGGACTCCTGCTCGTGAATTACAGAAATTACATAAGAAAGATAAGTCAGCTGATGACAAGTCATCTAGATAGTTGTGGCATCTTACATTTACTGCTAGAATGCTACTTTTGTACATTCAGGAACCAACCATATAAGTGGCTGGGTCCCTAGGAGAACTTAACTGTAGAAAGCAGGTCTGGCTGGAGCTTGGAGTGGAAACAGCTAGATGAGTGAAACTGAGGCACAGATGGTAGCCCAGGGAGCAAATATAGCTGAGAGATAAGGCAACTGAGACATAGAAGCACTGTAGTATGGACAGGAATAGCAGCCTGAGAAAGGGCCCTAGAATCTTCAACCAAAATTGGGTTCAGTGAAAATTTGAAAATCAGGACAGCCTGCAGAAACTAGTGAATCTATCATATAGAGGATCTGGTTTTCTGAGGTTAGACAGTTGTCCTAGGCAACACAGTTTACATAGGACACGCCTCTTCCAAGCCTGAAAGATGTAGGCTGCTTCTCTGTACATTGTGATTTTTGTATACTGATCCCATAAACTCAAGGACAGCCTTAGTTACAGCAGCATCCTAGGGTATCCCAAAAGTATGTTATTCAATATTTGACTGGCAAAATGAATAAGACACTTCAGTGTGAAAAAGTCTAATTCCTTGAGGGTGAAAAGTAGAATGAGCTAGAGAGACAATACTTTGGGAAGCTCTTAAGGAGAGGAGGACACAGGATCAAAGACTGGTATGGCTGGGTAGGACTGACTCAGAAAGAGAGGGCATTGGGTTAACTTGGACAGGAGTAGTACTGTGTGGCTAGCCAACTGATTACTGAACTGAAAGATCACTTTCTAACCTAACCCAGAATATTTTACTGACCTTTCAAGGAAGATGGATATGTAAAAGCTCAATATAAATTATAGCAAGTGTTTAACCATGCAAGGTTTTGCTGCAGTTCAGGGTACTCTGGAGCAGTAAGAGTAGCTGCTTCTCAAGAATGATGGAAGGAGTTGAGGATGGGTTCCTGGTAGGGTTGTATTCATGCTTTTGTTGGTCTGTGGTTTTCTCAGGTGATGACAGCCCCTACCATATGGCCCTGGAAGACCTGGTCATGTTCCAAGCAATTCCCAATTGCATTGTTTTTTATCCAAGTGATGCCATCTCCACAGAGCATGCTGTTTTCTTTTCTTTCTTTTTTTTTTTCTTTTTTCTTTTTTCTTTTTTTGTTTTTTTTTTTTTTTTGTTTGTTTGTTTGTTTGTTTGTGAGACAGAGTTTCTCTGTATAGCCTTGGCTGTCCTGGAACTCACTCTGTAGACAAGGCTGTCCTGGAACTCAGAAATCCGCCTGCCTCTGCCTCCCAAGTACTGGGATTAAAAAGGCATGCGCCACCACTGCCCGGCAAAGTTTTTTTTTTTTTTCTTGTGAGCAAGCACAGGCTGGGATTCAAACTCGGGAGAGACAGCCGCCTCGGACTCCAGAGCGCTGCGACTGCAGCAGTGCACCACCGCTGGCCGGCTGAGCATGCTGTTTTCTTAGCAGCCAATACTAAGGTATGTTTAAAGGATGCCAGATCAGTCAGAAAATGCTTCTGGACTCTACTAGAAGTTTTGAACTGATGACAGTTTTGTTTCGTTTTGTTTTGTTTTGTTTTGTTTTGTTTTGTTTTGTTTTCCTAGCATAAAATACAAAATGTGGTGCTAGAAGCTGAGGATGTGACTCAGTTGCTAGCATATTTATGTAGCATGCATGAGGCCCTGGATTTGATCCCCCTGTACCATATAAACTGGTCATGGAGGTACATACCTAAAATCTTAGCATTTAGGAGATGGAGCCTGAAAGGTCAAATTTTCAAGGTCATATTCAGCTATATCAATAATTTTAAGCCATCCTGGGATGCATGAAACCCTGTCTCAAAAAAAAATACAGCTTTTACAACAACAGGTAACTATGTACATGAATGTACTAGGATTGTAAAACACTCAAATGAAAGCCTAGTAAAGGACTAGAGAGATGGCTCTATGGATAAATAAGTACACAATTGAAAGGACCAGAATTCAGGTCTCTAGTGCTCACATAAAAAACTGGACAGGGATCCAGGTGTAGTGATTCACATCTTTAATCCTAGCACTTGAGCTTGAAAATGTGTGCATTCAAGTTGACAAAGTTATATTTATACTTTCTCATTGAAAATGACTGGGTCACTTCATATTCACATGTTTAGTCTATTGATGGATGAATCATTACTAACTATATTGTGGTAAAATTAATTTCTGATGTGTTTTGAGCTTTTGTGTCAACACAAGTCAGTGCCTCTGCCCTGACTTTTTGTTCCATGAGAACAGGAAAAGTCAGTGCATATTTTAGAAATCTTCCCAAACCAAAAGATGTGACAACATAGAAAACTTATCACTGAGGACATCCTGCTTGAGAGGACCTGTGTCTGTAGCAAAGTCAAATGTTGTACTGACTGGTTTTGTTTGGCAACTTGACACAAGCTAGAGTCATCAGAGAGGAAAGAGACCCAGTTGAGGAAATGTCTCCATATGATTGAACTGTAAAGCATTTTCTCAATTATTGATTAATGACAAAGGGCCCAGCCCATTGTGGGTGAGGTCATCCCTGAGCTAGTTGTCCTAGGTCTAAGAAAGTAGGCTGAGCAAGTCATGGGAAGAAGGCCAGTAAACAACACACATACACACACACACACACACACACACCACTCATGGCCTGTGTATCAGCTCATGCCACCAGATTCCAGCCCTGTTTGAATTCTTGTCCTGACTTCCTCCAATGATGGGCTGTGATCTAAATATATAAGCCAAATAAACACTTTCATCCCCAACTTGATTTTAGTTGTGATATTTCATCAATAGAAACCCTGACTAAGACAAATGTGTAACCTGTTCACTGGTAATTGAGCTTCTCCCTCACTCCAGAATATGCATTTTGTTGTTAGTATGTTCACACAGCTGGGCAGTGGTGGTGCACAGCTTTGATCCTAACACTCGAGAGACAAAGGCAGATGAATCTCTGTGAGTTCAAGGCCAGCCTGGTCTACAAAGCAAGTCTCAGGACAGAAACTCTGCCTTGAAAAAAGAAAGGAAAGAAAAAAAAGAACTATTCACCCCTCTTTTCTAGTGTTAGATGGCGTTTACTTGGAAATTTATGGTTTGGCTTAATTTTCTTTTTTTATTTTGAGATATAACATAATTATAATATTCCTCCCTTCTCTTAACTTTCTCCAAGTCCTCCCAAATATCCCTCCTTGCTCGCTTTCAAATTCATGGCCTCTTTATTCATTAATTGGTGTGTGTTGGTGTGTATGTGTGTGTGGCTCATAATGTTATTTATACGTTTATGTTTTCAGGGCTGGCCATTTGGTGTGCTCTTCCTGGAGAAGACTTACTTCTCCCACTCTCAGCATTCCTTAGTTACCTGTAGTACTTTGTATATGGTTGAGACATCCTTCTGGGCTTCCCCACCCACATCCATGTTAGCTTGTCTATTATCGTTGTCCATGTTTAGCTCATGTTTAGGCAGACATATTGTTAAGACTTTATGTGTGTAGCTTCTAACATTCCTAGGAGACATAGTCTCATGGCACACTCCATGTTCCTCTGGTTCTTACAATCTTTACACCCCCTCTTTCTCAGTGTTCCCTGAAGTTTACATTTGGGAGCATTTTATAGATGTATCCATTGGGATTGGGCTCCACAGCTCTGCAGTTTGATTGGCTGTGTTTTTCTCTAATAATCTCCATCTGTTGCAGTTTGATTTTCTTAACTGCGGTTTCTGGTTTGCACTTATGCCACAGGAAATGTGCTTCATTCATACCAGCCAAGCAGAAACTGCAGTTATTTACACCACTCAAGAAACCTTTCAGATTGGACAGGCTAAGGTAAGGGCATAAGTTTTCCTGTATTGTCCAGTACCCATTATATGAAGAGAGCCATTCTAACCCTTACATGATGTGTTTTGGTCACTTTTCCTTTACTAAGTCTGCTGTGATCTGTACTTCTTTCCAAATGGAGTCTCTTTTTTGTATTTTGTTTTGAGACAGTATCTCATTATGTATCCCAGGCTGGCCTCAATCTTGGAAACCTCTTGCCTTACCCTCCCATGTGCAGCAGACGATAGACATGTGGCAGCACACCCAGCTTTGTTGATTCCTTTTATAGCAGAAGGGTTTGTTTCATTTTTATGGTGCTAGAGATTGAGATTAGATCCTTATGCATGCTAGGCAAATACATTGGGTACATTGCCAGCCAATTTTTCCCCATTTGTATTTACTAACTGTATGTGTTTGTGTGTGGCAGGTGCATCACTGCATGCAGGTGTCCAGGCTTTCTTCGACATCTTTGCTTGCCTGTGAGGGCCCCAGGCTGACAATAGTATTCAGATAACAGTGTTTCTTTATGCATTGAAATTCCTCCAATCTGTGGAGGTCACAGGACAATCTTGGGGTGTGATTGATTCTCTCTTCCCACCATGTGGGTCTAATGAATAGAACTCAGGTCATCAGGCCTAATGGCCAGCACCTTTCTTAAAGGTTTTTTTTTTTTTTTTTTTTGGTTTTTCGAGACAGGGTTTCTCTGTGTAGCCCGGCTGTCCTGGAACTCACTCTGTAGACCAGGCTGGCCTCGAACTCAGAAATCCGCCTGCCTCTGCCTCCCAAGTGGTGGGATTAAAGGCGTGCACCACTACTGCCCAGCGTTAAAGTTTTATTTTAAAATAAAGTCTCACAAAATTGCTCATGCTGCCCTAAAGCTTGAAATCTTTCTGCCTCTGGTTTCTGAGTGACTGGGAATACTACACCTGGCTTTTAGGTGAATTAATTTTGAATAAATTTGTTGGCAATAGGTCAAAAGCAAAGTATCTTTGAGAAGACTTTCCATAATAACCATATTTTGTTTCATTGGTGCTATACCAGGTTGTCCGATGTAGTGACAATGACAAGGTCATAGTTATTGGAGCAGGAGTCACTCTGCATGAAGCCCTAGTGATTGCTGATGAGCTCTCTAAAGAAGGTCAGTTGATTGTGAAAACATTGAAGTTATAAGTTATAAGGGAACAAGTAGAATGTCACCTATGTGATATACTCAGACTGATCTCTGCCTCCTGAGTGATGGAATTAAAGTCATGTGATGCCACCATCACCCAGATGTCTCTGTTTCTTAAACTAAGCTGATATTTTTCTCCAGATATCTCTGTCCATGTCATTGACTTGTTTGCCATTAAACCTCTGGACATTGCCACCATCATTTCCAATGCAAAAGCCACAGGTGGCCAAATTATCACCGTGGAGGATCACTATCCAAAAGGTGAGTTGGATACTTTGGATATGCTTTTGCAAGTTTGTTTTGGTAGAAAGTGTTTTTGTTTTGCTTGACTGTAGATAACCATGTTCTCTAAATAGCCTACCATTAGTTCAGTATACCTTTGTTATGATTCTTACAGGTGCATCCATGTAGGGGCCTCTCAGCCATCTAGAGTGGTTTCTTGAGCATGGATGTACTTTCTGTGTCCTTATCATAAAGCCAAGTCAAACTAGGATGGGTCAGTAGCAGCATTGAGGTGGCTAATTGAGCAATAGACAAGAAATAGTCACAACACTTCTTACAACTTCATTTGAGTTTGAATTATTAATAGTTTACTCCCAAGCCCTTAAAAAACTAGCTCCTCCTGGGCAGTGGTGGCACACACCTTTAATATAGCACTCAGACAAAGACAAGGTAGATCTTTGAGCTTGAAATCAGCTGGGTCTATATAGCATGTTCCAGATCTGCTGGGATACATAGACCTGTCTCAAAAACAACTAGATCCTTGCAAACAAAACAGCAAGTGGCAAAACATAAAGAGTACTTCAGGGAGATAAGACTGTGGCTATATTTGGGCCTAGAAAAATAGGTAGGAGAGACAACATTCTGTTTTTATTACACAAAGCCTAAGACCATGTCTCATTAGGCATTTCTCTGGAAGGGCTCTGTGAGAACCTCTGGTAGAGATGGGAGAAATACATGCCCCCATGAAGAGTACAAAGAACACTTCCTACAAAGACCATGTCTGTCCAAGGGTACACATAATTAATGATGGGGTACCCCATGATCCTATTGAAAACTAATGTGTTAACAGTTTCTACCAGACATTTGTACCAAAATTTACCTAATTCTTGGCAGAAAATGGGCAGTTGTTGTAGTCTACATTGTTTGTACATATAGCCTAGGCACAAAGGCTACCACCCTATGAAGAGGAAGAGGTAATAAATAGCAGTGAAGAACACTTGTACCAGCCAAAGGCCACTCTATCACTAGCTATGTGTACAAACAATGCAGGCTACAACAAGATGTGGAATTAGAAATGAGAACTCTTTTAAGCCAGTTGGAGCATGACTATTTGAGTAAATCAATGAGTAGTGAAGTACTTTGCCCTGAAAGCAACAGATTTAAAAGTCTATATCACACAATTTTTAAGGTTTACTAGCTGTTTGAAAAAAAAAGTCAATATCATTTGTTTCTGTAGGTGGCATTGGAGGAGCTGTTTGTGCAGCAGTCTCCATGGAGCCTAACATTGTGGTTCATCAGCTGGCAGTAATGGATGTGCCTCGGAGTAGAAGATGCAATGAAGCACTACATTTTTCTGGAATCAGTTCCAGACACATCATTGTGGCTGTGAAATGCATCTTAATGAATTAAATTAGCTGTTGGCTTTGGTCTTAGAAGACTAGCCTCTTCTCTGTATGTTTATGCTTGTGCCAAAACCATCATTAAGATAGAAATGATTGTGCTTTGTTCTCTCTTAAAGGCAAAACCAGTTAACACCTTTGTTCCACATTCAGAAATTCTAATTTCCCTTTAATCTGACTACACATATAAATACCACTGTTTTAACCATCAAAATGGGTCATAAAATTTATAATGGCAGAATAGCTAACAAGATTACCACCTGACACTGAACTTTCTCTTAAGACTGAATATAAGTGGATTAAGAAGCAATGTAAAAGTGACAGTTTAAAAGTATTTCTTTCATAAGTAAAGCAAATGTGTGTTTGAATTGTAGTCCTCAGCCCACCTTTCACAGAACTAGACCCCTGAAATACATAGTGCTTTTCAACTTGAGTTACCATGTATACTGCCTTGCTACCTGCAGGTTCCTGAGTTATGTGTAACTTCAGATGCTCTTGATTTTCTCTGTTTCCCTTTATATCCCCTCCACAGGTCACAGGTTGATGAACAAAACAAAAGCAGTTATGATGACTTGTGCTGTTGTGATGACTGTTCTGTGAAGACATAAGAACACTTGATTGCCACACTATGCTGTTTGATGTTAATAAAGCATTTCAAAACCAATTACTTTATTCAGTCTGTGCCTTCTATAAGATTTAGATCCCTCTTGCAGTAGTCTTAAGGAAGGGACTTCTATCTCAACCAGACAAAGCCATGGTCCCTGACATTAAACCTAGGATGGAGTAATGGGCTGCAGACTAGGCCACTCATTGTAAAATAATATACCCTTGAAAATCTACCCTAGTTAAGTCCTTCCATCATCTGGAATATAAGCTGGGACTGAATTTCAAAAGCATACTGGATGTCACATTATTATTCTCATTAAGTTGACATGGGGATTTTGGGGAGGCATGACCACATTGCTTCTGGAGTTGTGCAACAATGTATGGTAGAGATTTAACCTGGACTAGGTATCATTAGAGCCTAATCACCCCTACTCCACTGACTGGGTGTCCTGCTCTGTAAAAGGAAAATCATAAAAGACTGAAAAAAATGGGCTGCAGTGATGGCTCAGTAATTAAAGAGTACTTTGCTTCCAGGTTTGGTTCCTAGCACCTACATCAGGTGTTTCACAACTGACTGTAACCCAAGTTCTGCGGAATCTGACACTTTTGGTCTCTGCCACACACATGTGGCATACATTCACAGACATACCATACATCCTCTTAAGTAAAATCTTTAAATGACTGGGTGTGATGACACATGCCTTTAAGCCAAACACTTAGGAGGCAAAGGCATGAAGTCTGAGTTTGAGGACACCCTGGTCTATATAGTGAGACGCAGGCCAGCCAAGGCTAAGTAGTAAGACCCTGTCTTTTTTTTTTTTTGTTTGTTTTGTTTTGTTTTGTTTTGTTTTGTTTTTTGTTTTTCGAGACAGGGTTTCTCTGTGTAGTCCTGGCTATCCTGGAACTCACTCTGTAGACCAGGCTGGCCTCGAACTCAGAAATCCGCCTGCCTCCACCTCCCAAGTGGTGGGATTAAAGGCGTGCGCCACCACCGCCCGGCTGGCAAGACCCTATCTTAAAAGAAAAAATAAGCAGGACAGTGGTGGCTCATGACTAAATCCCAGCACTTAGGAGGCAAATGCTCGTGGGTCTCTGTAAATTCAAGGCCAGCCTTGTCTACAAAGGGAGTTGCAGAACAGTTAGATTACAGATAGAAACCTTGTCTTAGGGGGAAGGAAAAACTTTGAAATTATTTAGTGATCATCACAGTAGTTTTGGAAAATAAATTTTGCTGAGTACTGTGGCATTTACAATCCTAGCACTTAGGAGGATAAGAAGTTTGAGGTCAGCTGGGCAGTGGTCGCACATGCCTTTAATCCCAGCACTTGGGAGGCAGAGGCAGGCGGATTTCTGAGTTCAAGGCGAGCCTGGTCTACAGAGTGAGTTCCAGGACAGCCAGAGCTACAAAGAAAACCCTGTCTCAAAAAAAAAAAAAAAAAAAAAAAAGAAGAAAGAAGAAAAAGAAGAAGTTTGAGGTCATTTCAGCAATATAGTGACTCAAAACATTTTTACCTTATTTCTCCATCTTAGGGTAATCACTTTCTCATACAATTTACTCCTTTTAAAGCATACAGTTCAGAGGGTTTTATGTACTCAGAGTCAATTTTAGAATGCTGATATCTCCCAAACTCCATACCCATTTCCCCTCCCAGCTTGTAGCAATCACTGATTTGTTTTTGTCTGGATTACACTTTTTAAGAGGATATTTTGTAAAAATTGAATCAATATATAAGCTTTTTGTGTCTGGCTTTCAAAAAACATAATGCTGTTTGTATATGTGTACATGAACAAGGAAGCCAGAGGACAAACTTTGGTAATGCTCCTCTTGATGCCCACCACCTACTTTTTTGGCCTGGAGCTCACCAATTAAGCTAGATTGGCTAGCCAGTAAACTCCAGGGATCCATCTGTCTCTGTCTTCCAGGTGCTGGGATTATCAAAGGGGAATAAGCTAGTCTGATTTGTTTTACATGAGTTCTGGGGAACCAAACTCAAATCCTTGCTACCATAAGGCAAGCACTACGTACTGAACCACCTCTCAAGTCTCAAGTGTAAAGTTTTTGAGGTTCATTTGTGTAGCTATGCTCATATCATTCCTTTTTTGATGGAGAGAAATCAGCCCATCTATTGTAAACAAGGCTGGCCTTGAACTTGCTCTGCCTGCAACAGAGGGTAACCTCAAATACTTGTTCCCTGCCTCTCCCAAATGGTCATTATTTTTTTAAAAAATTTATTAATTTATTTATTTACATTTCAAATGTTGTCCCCCTTCCTGGTCTCCCCTCCACAAACCCCCTATCCCATTCCCCCCCTCCCCTTTGCCTCTAAGAGAGTGCTCCCCCACCCACCCACCCACTCCCACCTCATCCCTCTAGCATCCCCGTGTGCTGGGGCAAAAGCTTCCATGGCCACATAATATTCTTGTTTACATAAACCCTATTTTATTTAATCATTGAGAAGACATTCAATTTGTTTACAGTTTGGGCTATTGTGAACAGTGCCATTCTGAGCCACAAATATAGGTTTGTGCTAGGTAAATTTTCACTTAGTATGTATGACTGGAATTTCTGGGCTATATGATAATTCTGTTTGCTTCTTTGTATGTAGAATGAGTGTGTGGTTAAACACAATTTTATGAAAGAGTAAATGAAATGGAAAGATTATCAGCAATCTGTAAAGCAAATATAAAAGCCATTAATACAGGAAAGCCACACTATAAGCAATGCATTCAGCTGGAAGTGCTAGATTCAGAATGTCTGCAATTCACACTGCACATAAGCATATGTTGGCAATGTAAATGAGACAATAAATGTGCCCAATGGAAGTATAATCTCAAAAGGCAAGATAAAAGCCCTAAGCCTCAATTCTGGCTCCTAGATGATGCTGGACAGAAAAGGACAGATAAAAGCCAGACTTGGGATAAAATAAAACCATGTTCACAGAAAAGAAATTGAGTCCCATTGCCAGGGGTTTTCAATGTTGCCTTGGATGGCCAAGGTATAGTATCCAAGTAATTCGGCTGGTTCACTAAGCACTTTAGGCTGAAAGTTCATTAATTCATGAGACTGGAAGTTTGTAGGCTCATTAACAACTCCTGAAAGATGCCATGGACCTTTGCAATTGGAACTAGCCCTGAATCTTCTAATTCCCTCATATGGAGAAGCACCTGTTGGAGTTTAGTGCCAGTAATCTGATTTTAAGTCTAGATCTGTTAGTGGGAGGAGATTACCTAGGTAACCTTTATGTTTCAATTTTTTTATCTCTAAAAGGGATAATGGAACTGCCAATAGTGCCTGTTTCAGGGTTGTAGTCAAGATTTTACAAAACTAAAACATCTCTATTTGGGTCTGTCCCTGCCCATCCTGGTGGTTCCTGCTTCCCTCAGCTCCAGCCATACCCCAGTTGTCCCACCTCCTCAGTTGATCCTCACACTTGCCACTCTCCTGAAACTGACCATATTGGGGTAGCAGAGGATTCTGTTTTGTTTTTCCTCTCATTTGCTAGGCCCACTCCTCTGCAGCCCTGTCTACTCACCTGCCCCTCCATTCTCCAGGTCCTTGCGCTCTCTCTCTCTCTCTCTCTCTCCTCTTCTCTCTCTCTCATTGTTTTATTTGTTTTTACATTTCCAATGTTATCCCCTTCCTGATCTCCCCTCCATGAAGCCCCTCCCCCATCCCCTCCCCTTTGCCTCTAAAAGGGTGCTCCCCCACCCACCCACTCCCCCCTCCCCCTCTAGCATCCCCCTTCTCTGGGGTATCAAGCCTCCACAGGACCAAGTGCATCCCTTCCCACTGATGCCACATGAGGCAGTCCTCTGATTATTATATATATATATATATATATATATATATATATTTATATCATACACACACAGACATATATGTGGGGTCTGGTTTCTTGATACTATTATTCTTCCTATGGGCACAATCCTCTTCAGCTTCTTCAGTCCTTCCCCTAACTCTTCCATGGGTTTGCCAGGCTCAGTCTGATGGTTGGCTGTATCTGCATCTGTCTTAGTCAGGTGCTGGTAGAGCCTCTCAGAGGACAGCCATACCAGGCTCCTGTCTGTAAGCACATCTTGGCATCAGCAATAGTGTCGGAGTTTGGGAATGGATTGCATAATAGGGCAGTCTCTGGATGGCCTTTCCTTCAGCCTCTGCTCCAGTTTTGTTCCTGCATTTCCTTTACACAGGAACAGTTCTGGGTTAAAAATTTTGAGATGGGTGGGTGGCCTCATGCCTCCACTGGGGACCATGTCTATCTATAGGAGGTGGAGATGGAAAGATATCCCATGCTCATGGATCGGTAGAATTAATATAGTAAAAATGGCCATCTTGCTGAAAGCAATCTACAGATTCAAAGCAATCCCATCAAAATTCCAACTTAATTCTTCATAGAGATAGAAAAAGCAATTTTTTAAAAAAGATTTATTTATATGAGTACACTGTAGCTGTCTTCAGACACACCAGAAGAGGGCATCAGATCTCATTATAGATGGTTGTGAGCTACCATGTGGTTGCTGGGAATTGAACTCAGGACCTCTGGAAGAACAGTCAGTGCTCTTAACTGCTGAGCCATCTCTCCAGCCCCCAAAAAAAGCAATTTGTAAATTCATTTGGAATAACAAAAAACCCAGGATAGGGAAAAAAAAAAATCTCACAATAAAATAACTTCTAGGGGAATACCTCAAGCTGTACTACAGAGCAATAGTGATAAAAACTGCATGGTATTGGTACAGAGACAGGCAGGAAGATCAATGGAATAGAGTTGAAGATCCAGAAATGAACCCACACACCTTTGATCACTTGATCTTTGACAAAGATGCT
>JAJTUV010004803.1:0-14739 GCA_021653895.1 Mastomys natalensis
TCTAGGAGCTCTCCAGGCACTCACTATGACCATATTTATGGGATTCATAGGCCCTATCTAGGACCTCACTATGGCCATCTCTATGGTCCTCTCTAGGATCTCTCTAGGCCTCTCAGTCTCTGTATAGGCCCTTTCTAGGGTCATATCTTTGGTCCAATTAGACTCTATCTAGAAACTCTCTATGCCTTCTATAGGACGTCTCTATGGTCGTCTCTATGGTCCTCTCTAGGCCCAATATAGGCCCTCCCCTATGGTCGTCTCTATGGTCCAATCTATGCACTATCTAGGGCTTCACTATGGCCATCTATATGGTCCCATTTTGGCCCTGTTTAGCCATCACTATGGCCATCTCTATGGTCCCTCTAGGCCCCCTCTATGCTAGCAATCTCGCTGTCCTCTATGGTCCTCTCAGTCGCATCTAGGCCCTCATTATGGCTGACTCTATGGTCCTCTCTAGACCTTCTCTAGACCCTCTGCTGGGCACTTTATGTGCCCTCTCTTTGGTCTTCTCTATGGTCCTCTCTTAGGCATCCTCTCTGCTCGCACACTGGCAGTCTCAATTTTCCTCTATAGGCCCTCACTATGGCCGTCTCTATGGTCACAACTACTCTCTTCTAAACCCTAATAATGGCCGTTTTCTATGGTTCCATCTGGGCACTCTCAGTCCCTCACTATGGCCGCTCTATGGTCCACTCTAGACTCCCTATAGGCTCTCAATAAGTCCTTCTCTACTCCGCTCTAGGCGCTCTCTATGGTCTTCTCTATAGTCCTCTGTAGGCCCTCTATTATCTCTCACTATGGCTGTTTCTATGGCCTCTCTAGGCCCTATCTAGGCCCGCACTATGACCTTGTCTATGGTCGCATCTAGGCCCTCACTATGGCCGTCTCAATGGTTCTCTCTAAGTACCCTCTAGACCTCACCATGGCCGTCTCTATGGTCCTCTCTAGGAACTCTCTAGGCCCTCAGTATGACCGTATCTATGGTCCTCTCTAGGACCCTATAGTTCCACAGTATGGCCGTCTCTATGGTCATATCAAGGCCCACTTTAGGCCACCTCAGGCCGTCTCTATGGTCCTCTCTAGACCCTCACTATGGCTGTCTCTATGCTCCAATATAGGCTTGCTCTAGTCCCTAACTATAGTCACCTCTATGGTCTCATCTATACCCTCACTAGGCCCTCACTATGGTTGTCTCTATGGTCCCATCTAGTCTCTTTTAGACCCTAACAATGCCCGTCTCCATGGTCCCATCTAAGCCCTCTCTAGGTGCCTACTATGGCAGTCTCAATGTTCCTGTCTAGGAGCTATCAAGGCCCTCGCTATGGCATTCTGTATAGTCCTCTCTAGGTCTTCTCTATGCCCACAATCTGGCAGTCTCTATGGTCTTCTGTAGGCCCCCTTTATGCCCTCTCTATGGCCGTCTCTATGGTCCTCTCTACATGCTCTCTAGGCGTTCACTATGACCGTATTTATGGTACTCCATAAGCCCTCTCTAGGGCCTCCCTATGGCCATCACCAGGACATATCTATGTCCTAACTAGGACCTCTCTAGGACCTATCTATGTTCATCTCTATGGTAATCTCTAGAACCCTCTAGGCCATCTATAGGCCACCTCTATGGTCTCCTCTATGGTCCTCTCTAGGCTCTCATAAGCCCTCTCTAGGGCCTCACTATGGCCATCTCTATTGTCTTCTCTAGGAACTATCTAAGTCCTCTCTAGGCCCTATATTGGCCCTCTCTATGGTTGTCTCTATGGTAAACTCGAGACCTTCTCTAGGCCTTCTATAAGCCATCTCTATGTTCGTCTCTATGGTCCTTTCTAGGCCCTCACTAGGCCCTCACTATGGTCGTCTCTAGGGTCCCAACTACGCATTTTCTTGGCCCTCACTATGGCCTTCTCTATGATCCCATCTAGGCCCTATCTAGGGTCTCACTCTGGCAGTCTCTATGGTCCTCTCTAGGCCCTCACTATGGCCGTCTTGATGGACCTATCTAGGACCTCTATAGGCTCTCATTATGGCTGTCCCTTTGTCCTCTCTAGGTGCTCTCTAGGCCCTCACTATGGCCATCTCTACGGTCTTCTCTAGGCTCTCTTTAGGAGCTCTCTATGGTCATCTCTAGGAACCCTCTAGTTCCAGAGTATGACCGTCTCTATGGTCCTCTCTAGAATTCCTCCAGTTCCACAGTATGGCCGTCTCTATTGTCCTATGAAGGCTCCCTCTAGGCCACCTCAAGTCTGTCTCTATGGTCCTTTCTAGGCCTCTCTAGGCTCTCCTATAGCTGTCTCTTGGTCCTCTCTAGGCCCTCTCTAGGCTCCCACTATGACTGTCTTTATGGTACTCCATAAGCCATCTCTAGTGCCTCACTATGGCCATCGCTATGGTCCTCTGTAGGACATATCTAGACCCTCTCTAGGCCCTCTCTAGGCTCTATCTATGGTTGTCTTTTTTGTCCTCTCTAGACCATCTCTAGGCCATCCATATTACATCTCTATGGTCGTCTCTATGGTCCTCTCTAGGCTCTCTTAGGCCCTCACTATGGCCATCTCTCTGGATCCATCTAGGCCCCTATAGGCCCTCACTATGGCCGTCACTATGGTCCTCTCTAGGCCGACTCTATGCCCCACTCTGGCTGTCTCTATGGTCCTCTCTAGGCGCTCTCTAGTCCTTCACTATGGACATCTTGATGGACCTCTCTAGGCCCTCTCTAGGCTCTCACTATGATCTTTTCTATTGTCCACTCTAGGTCCTCTCTAGTTGCTCACTATGACTGTCTTTATGGTACTCCATAGGCCCTCTCTGATCCCCCACTATGGCCATCTCTATGGTCCTATCTATGCCCACTCTAGGTGCTCTCTATGGACCTTTCTAGAAACCCTCTAGTTCCTCAGTATGGCCCTCTCTATTGTCCTATGAAGGCTCCCTCTAGGCCACCTCAAGGCAGTCTCTATGGTCCTTCCTAAGTCCACTCTAGGTCCTCAATATGGCTGTCTCTATGGTCCTCTCTTGTCTAGCTCTATGCCTGCACTCTGGCTGTCTATATGGTCCTCTGTAGGCCCTCTCTATTTAATTACTATGGCTGTCTCTATGGTCCTCACTAGGCCCTCACACTGGCCGTCTCTATGGTTACATCTAGGCCTTTCTAGGCCCTCACTATGGCTTTCTCTATGTTCCCATCTAGGCCCTCTCTAGGTCCCTTCTATGGCCGTCTCTATGGTCCTGTCGAGGCGCTATCTAGGCCCTCACTATGGCATTTTGTATGGTCTTCTCTAGGTCCTCTTTATGCCCACACTCGGGCAGTCTCTATGGTCCTCTCTAGGCCCCCTCTATCCCCTAACTTTGGCCATCTCTATGGTCCTTTCTAGGTGCTCTTTAGGCCCTCGCTATTGCCGCAGCTTTGGTGCTCTCTAGGCCCCCTCTATGCCTGCAATCTGACAGTCTCTATGGTTCTCTCTAGTCATTATCTAGGACCTCAATATGGCCATATAGATGGACCTATCTAGGCCCTCTCAAAGCTCTCATTATGGCCGTCTCTATGGTTCTCTCTAGGTGCCATCTAGGATCTCACTATGGCCATCTCTATGGTCCTCTCTGGGCCTTCTGTATGTGCTCTCTATGGTCGTCTCTATGGTCCAAACTGTGCACTCTCTAGACCCTCACAAAAGCCATATCTATTTCCCATCTAGGCCCTCTCTAGGCCCTCACTAAGGCCCTTTCTATGGTCCTCTCTAGGCACTCTCTCGGCCCTCAATATGGCTGTCATTATGGTCCTCTCTAGGCCCCCTCTATGCCTGCAATCTGGCAGTCTCTATGGTCCTCTCTAGGCCCTCACTATGTCCGTCTTGATGGACCTCTCTAGGCCCTCTGTAGGCTCTCATTACTGCTGTCTTTTTTTCCCTCTCTATGTGCTCTCTAGGCGCTCACTATGACCTTCTTTATGGTACTCCATAGGCCATCTCTAGTCCTCACTCTGGCCCTCTCTATGGTTCTCTCTAGGACCTCTCTAGTCACTCACTATGGTCGTCTCTATGGTCCTCTCAAGAAACCCTGTAGTTTCACAGTATGGCCATCTCTATTTTCCTAAGAAGGCCTCCACTACGCCACCTCAAAACCGTCTCTATGGTTCTTTCTAGGCCCTATCTAAGCCCTCAATATGACTGTCTCTATGGTGCTCTCCTGTCCACCTCACACTAACTCCATCGCTATGGTTCTTTCTAGGCCCTCTCTAGGCCCTCACTATGGCCATATCTTGATCCTTCCTTGGCCATCTCTATGCCCGTACTCTGGCAGTCTCTATTGTCCTCTCTAGGCACCCTCTATGCCCACACTATGGCCTTCTCTATGGTCCTCTCTAGGCTCTCTCTAGTCGTTCACTATGTCCGTATTTATGGTACTCCATAGGCCCTCTCTAGGCCCTCATTATGGCCATCTCTATGGTCCTCTCTCGGACCACTCTTGTCCTTCTCTATGAGCTCTATAGTACCTATCTATGGTCGTCTCTATGGTCCTCTCTAGCACTCTCAGGCCTTCAGTATGTTCGTCTCTATGGTCTTTCGTAGGCGCCCCCTCTATGCCTTCACTATGACCGTCTCAATGATCCTCTCTAGGCACTCTCTAGATGCTCACAATGTCCGTCTTTATGGTATACTATAAGCCCTCTCTAGGGCCTCACTATGGCCATCCTATGATCCTCTCTAGGACCTCTCTAGGCCCTCTATCGGCCATCTCTTTAGTTGTCTATTTTTCACTCTAGACACCCTCAAGGCCCTCTCTAGGCCCTGTCTATGGTAGTCTATATGGTCCTCTTGGACCCCCTAGGCTCTCACTATTCCCATTACTATAGTCCTCTGTAGGCCCTCTCTTAGCCCTCGCTGTGGCCGTCTCTATGGTCCTCTCTATGCCCATCTATGCCCACACCCAGACAGTCTCTATGCTCCTCACTAGGCCCTCTCAATGCCCTCACCATGTCTGTTTCTATGGTCAAATCTAGGCCTCTCTAGAACCTCACAATGGCCTTATCTATGGTTCCATCTAGCCCCTTTCTAGGCCCTCACTATGGCTGTCTCTATGGTTCATTCTAGTTCCTGTCTAGGCCATCACTATGGCCATCTCTATGGTCCTCTCCAGGCCATTTCTAGGACCTCACTTTGCCTGTCTTTAAGGTCCTCTCTAGTTTTTTTCTAGGCCCTCACTATTGCCGCCTCTTTGGTCTTTTCTAGGCCCTCTCTAGCCCCTCACTATGGATATTTCTATAATCTTCTCTATGCTCTCTCTAGGCCTCACTATGGCCATCACTATGCTACTCTCTAGGACCCCTCTAGCCCTCACTGTGGCTGTCTCCATTGTCCTCTTAAGGATCTCTCTAACCCCTCTCTAGGCCCTATCTGGGTCTTCTCTATGCCATCTCTATTGTAGTTTCTATGGCCCTTTCTAAGCATTCTCTAGCCCTTACTATGACCATATCTCTTCCTCCGTAGGTGCTCTCTAGGCCCTCACTACGGCCGTCTCTATGGACCTCTCTAGGCCCTATCTAGGCCCTCATCATAAACATCTCTATTGTCCCATCTAGGCCCTCTCTAGGCCCTCACTAGGGCCGTATCTATTGTCCTCTCTTGGTCACCTCTAGGCTGTCTATATGATCCTATCTAGGCCTTCTCAAGACCCTCACTATGGTCTTCTCAATGCTTCTCTCTAGGTACCCTCTAGGCCCCCACTATGGCCATCTCTATGGTCCAGTCTAAGCCCTCTCTAGGCCACCTCTACACTGTTTCTACTGTCCTCTCTAAGCCCTCTCTAGGCTCTCACTTTGGTCATCTCTATGGTCACATCTAAGAGTTCTCTAAGTCCTCACTATGGCTGTAACTATCGTCCCATTTAGTCCCTCTCTAGTCCCTCAATATGTCCGTTTCTATGGTCCTCTCTAGGCTCTCTCTAGGCACTCACTATGGCTGTCGCTATGGTCCTCTCTAAACTCTATATAGGCCATCACTATTTCTGTCTCTATGTTCTTATCTAGTCCCTCTCTACGCCATCATTACATCTGTCTCTATGTTCCTCTGTAGACCCTCTCTATGCCCATGCTCTAGCTGTCTCTATGGTGCTATCGAGGTCCACTCTAGGTCATCACTAAGTAGGCTCTTCAGTCCCCTCTAGGCCCTTTGTAAGCCCTCACTATGGCCGTTTCTATGGTCTTGTCTAGGACCTCTCTAGGCCCTCAGTATGGCATTCTCTATGATATTCTCTAGGGACTTTCTAGGCCTTCACTATGGCTGTCTCTATGGTCCTCTCTACACCATCTCTAGGCCCACAGTATGGTCGTTTCTATGGTCCTCTTTTGGCCCCCTCTAGGTCAACTCTATTTTGTCTCTATTGTCTTCTCTAGCCCATCTCTAGGCACTAATTATGGCTATATCTATCTTCTCACTAGACCCTCTCTAGGCCCTCACTATGGCTATCTCTATGGTCCTCTCTACGCTCTCTCTAGGCATTCACTATCGTTTTCTATATGGTCCTCTCTTGGCCCTCTCTACGCCCTCACTATGGCTGTCACCATGGTCCCATCTAGTGTTGTTATTTACGGAGGCAGAGGGTTCCAGGAGGAGAAGTTTATTTAGGGCAGAGGGGAGAGCTGAGAGAGGTGAAGGTGGTGGTCGGCCATGACCACGCAGAGGGGGGAGGGGAGAGGGAGATACGACCTGCAGGCGCGGGGTCAAGGAGCAAGAGAGCAAGAGAGCAAGAGAGCAAGAGAGAGAGGAGGGGCCAGACAGCCCCTCTTATAATAGTGGGCAGGGCTACCTGGCCGGTCCCAGGTAGCTTTGGGAGGAGTATACCTAGCTGTTGCTAGGTAACTGTGGAGGTGGAGTTTAACAAAATGCTAACATACCTCCCTTCTTCTTATTATAAAAAGAAAGAAAAAAAGGGAAGAAAGAGGTGACGGCGCAGCAGGAATAGGGTCGTCGTGACATCTGGCTACTTCCTGCTGGCACTGGGGCGACGTGTCTTTAGGGGGAACCTGGGGTGATGTTGTCAGGTCCTGCTGTCCGGGGTCTGTGGAGCCATCCAGATAGGCCAGAAGGAACAGGTCCAGTAGAAGCAGCTGTGTGTGTGGCAGGAGATGGAGCATCTGAAGGTTGCTTCTCTGGAGATGTTTTGGATGTACCTGGACTTGACAAGATGTAGAGAATAAGATTAAGTACACTTGGAGAGAAAGAAAAAATTTTTTAAGATGTACATTTGACACCCAGAGGGATCCCACCCTTTGTGATAGTAAGTGGGAACTTTAGGCAGGTGTACTTATCTGGATGGCATCTATTTGGTCCGTGAGAGATAGATCTCAGTGGGTTTCCTGTAGCTTATAAGTTTACAAAAGAGATAACAGCATGAGTAAGATGAACCTTTGTTGGATCGTATAGTGGAATGTTTAATAAAATAGTTAGGCAAGTTCATAAGAACTTAGGTAGCAAGAAGAGGAAATATAAAGTATTTAATTGGTGGCAACTGAGTTTAGATAATGAGGTAACAGATTACATCTGTGAAAGCTTAGCTGTCAATGTAATCAGAAGTCTGAAAAAAAGAGTAAACAACAATCTACCAGTTATATTATTTTAAAAAATGATAGAGTCCACTAGCCAACTAGTTAACAGATCCTGTGGTTTCCATACTCTCTTTGATGAAATCAGTTTGGCTTCCAAGCATAGAAGACGCAGGGCTTTTTCTCTGTGGAATGGATACACATGACATGAGAAATGACTTACCTCGGTTTGATTTAGCTAAGTCATTTGACTCAGGGTATCCAGTTTAGTCTACTGCGTACGTTCACATGCAGTTCAGGCTGTATCCAGGAGTCTGGTGTTCAAGTCTTCTGAAACCATCTAGGGTCAACTGCTAGAGGCTTTGGGAATTCTGTCAGCTATAAACTAAGTTAGTGTTAACAGACTTTTGACAAAATTGAGAGCCATAAGATTGGTCTTAAGTAACTAATAGCAGTAACTTTGGCAGGTGCTGCGAATCAGGTCTGCAGGCCACAGTGGCGGAAGGGTGGGACTTCTTGCTATTGGCGGGAAGTCGCTGCCCAGTGCCGCTGGCGGGCAGCTGTGGTGAATAAGAAAAAAGGAAGCATGTCCCATAATCTCAGCATCTTTTAAGTTAATGTTTTTTTTTTTTTTTTTTTTTTTTTTGTGGCAGAAGGCACCGCTAACACTCACTTTATAGGTCTCAGGCAGAGAGGCAGAGAGGGTCCCCGGTAGATCTAGAGCAGAGCTAAGAACCACAGAAGGGAAAGGAGCAAGCACGATCTCGGGCCGGCTGCTTTCCAGGCAAACTGACGGCGACTAAGTCTAGGAACTAAGTCCAGGCAGCAGCAGATGACTGGGGAGAGGAGGGGGAGAACTTGCAAATGGATAACCAGTTGGGAGAGACACACAGTGTGGACAGTTGGGAGCCGGTGCTCCTGAGGCAGAGAGAACAGTAGGTCCAGGCCTGGCCTGGAGTCGAGGTTAAAGGGAAGTGTCTCACCCACCGGGAGCCGTCCTAGAGGGAACTGGGTTAGCAGGGAGGAAGGGGAGAACGCGCGAATGGCTGACCCATGGAAGAGACATGCTGGGAACTACACTTGGGAGCCGGTGCTCCTGAGGCAGAGAGAACAGTGGGTCCAGGCCTGGCCTGGAGTCTCAAGGGGAAAGGGAAGTGTCTCTCCCATGGGGAGCCGTCCAAGAGGGAGGTTCAGGTGGAACAGGGTTACAGGGTTAACTCTGAGCTCAAGAGATCTTTCTTGGGTACCAGTGGGGAATGGGGGAAAAGAACAGGCAGGGTCTCTGTCTGGGATACCTAACCCAAGAGGCAGCCGGTGGTTGAGCACTGTGTTAGGGGCAAAGCTCACGTGGTGGAAGTTTGTAGCAGCAGTGGAAGTTCAGGCAGTCAGGAATGGCAGCAGGGTTACTGCGGTGTAGGTGGCAGTGGGAGTACCGGAGGATGGTGTTGCAGTTGAGGCAGGCCACATGGCGTCGGTCTCACACGGTCACGGCAGTGAGCCGGCGGGTGCACAGGTCTTTAGGTCCCCGAAGTCTTCGTATCCGGGTGTCGGCACCATTGTTGTTATTTAAAAAGAAAAACAGTGGCGGCAGAGGGTTCCAGGAGGAGAAGTTTATTTAGGGCAGAGGGGAGAGCAGAGAAAGGTGGAGGCTGGCCATGACCACGTGAAGGGGGGAGGGTAAGGGGAAAGGGTCAGATACGACCTGCAGGCACGGGTCAAGGAGCAAGAGAGCAAGAGAGAGAGGAGGGGCCAGACAGCCCCTCTTATAATAGTGGGCAGGGCTACCTGGCCGGTCCCAGGTAGCTTTGGGGAGGAGTATACCTAGCTGTTGCTAGGTAACTGTGGAGGTGGAGTTTAACAGAATGCTAACATCTAGTCCTTCTCTAGACCCTCACTATGGCCTTTTCTATTGTCTTCTCTGGGCCCACTCTAAGCCACCTCTGGTAGGTATCTATTGTCCTTACAGGCTCTTTATAGGCCCTCACTCTGGCCATCTCTTTGGTCCTATCTAGACACCCTCTAGGTCCTCACTATGGCTGACTCTCTTGTCTCTCTAAAGCTTGTATATGTCCTCACTATGGCCATCTATATGGTCCCATCTAGGCCATCTCTAGTCACTGACTATGACCATCTCTATGGTTCCATCTAGGTCCTCTCTAGGCCCTCACTATGTCAGTCTCTATCATCCTCTCTAGGCACCCTCTATGCCCTCAGTATGGTCATCATTATGTTCCTCTTTAGCCCACATTAGGCCCTCACTATGGCAAACTCTATGGTCCTCTCTTGGCCCAACTAGGCCCTCACTAAGGCCGTCTCTATGGTTCTCTGTAGTTCCACTCTAGACCCTCACTATGGACGTCTCTAGGGTCATCCCTCAGGCCCCTCTAGGCCCTCACTTATACAGTCTATATGGTCCTCTATAGGTCCCCACTAGGCCCTCAATAAAACACGTTTTTAGGTTCCTCTATAGATCTTTCTATGGACTTGTCTAGGACGTCTCTAGGGCCTCAGTATGGCAGTCTCTGTGATCTTCTCTAGGGACATTCTAGGCTCTCATTAAGAAATTCTTTATGTCCTCTCTAGGCTTCACTATGTCCGTCTCTATTGTCCTCTCTATGCCATCTCTAGGCCCACAGTATGGTTGTATCTATGGTCCTCTTTAGGTCCCCTCTATGCCACCTCTAGGCTGTCTCTATGGTCCTCTCTAGGCCTTCAATATGGTTTTCTGTATTTGGTCCTCTTTAAGCCCGCTCTATGGTACATCTAGGTCATCTCTAATGTCCTATCTAGGCCATCTCTAGGCACTCACTATGGCCGTGTCTATAGTCCTCCTAGGTGCTCTCTAGGACTTCACTATGGGTCCTATATGGTCCTCCCTAGGCCCTCTCTGGATGTCATTTGGACGTCTCTATGGCCCCATCTAGTGCCTCTCTAGGACTTCATTATGGCCATTTCTACGGCACTCACTAGACCCTCTGAGGCCACATCTAGGCTGTCTCTATGATCCCCTCTAGGCCTTACCTATGCCCTCACTTGGCCTTCACTATAGTCCTCTCTAGGTCCTCTCTAGGCCCACAGTATGGTTGTCTCTATTGTCCTCTGTAGGCCCCTCTAGGCCCATGTATGCCATGTCTATTGTCCCTGGCCATCATAGGCACTCACTATGGCTGTCTCTATGGTCATCTCTAGGACCTCTCTAGGCCCTCACTATTGCCCTTCAAGATACCATCTAGCCCGTCTCTAGGTCCTCATTATGTCTGTCTCTATGGTCCCATTTAGGCTCTCTCTAGGCCCTAACTATGGCTGTCTCTATGGTCTTCTCTAGTCCCTCTCTAGGCCCTCATTATGGCCATCACTATGAACATCTCCTTGGCTGTCTCTAGGTCCACCCTCTGCGCATCTCTGTGGGTGCTCCCTAGGCTCACTCTAGGCACCACTAGGCTGTTGCTATCATCCCCTCTATGCCCTCTGTATGCCCTCACTTTGGCCATCACTATGGTTTCATCTGTGCCATCTCAATGCACTATTAATGGCTGTATCTATGGTCCCATCTAGGTCGTTCTAGGCACGCACTATTGCAGTCTTATTGTCTTCTCTAGGCACTCTCTAGTGCTTCACTATGGCCATCGCTATCATTCTCTGTAGTCCCTCTCTAGGCCTTCACTATGGCCATCTCTATAGTCCCATCTAGGCCCTCTCTAGGAACTCACTATGGCCATCTCTTTGGACCTCTCTAGGGCCCTATAGGCCCTCATTATACATTCTTTATTGTCCTCTCTAGGCCGTCTCTAGGCCGAATATGGAAGCCTCTATGGTATCTCTAGGTCATTTCTAGGTCCACAGAATGGTTGTCTCTATGGTCCTCTATCGGACCCCTCTAGGTCTCTTCTGGGCCATCTTTATGGTCCCCCTCTAGGCCATCTATAACACTCAAACTTGCTGTCTCTATGGTCCTATCTATGCCCTCTCTAGGCCCTCACTATGGGCATGTATATGGTTCTCTGTAGGCTCACTCTAGGCACTCACTATTGCCATTTCTATGGTCGCATATAGTACCAGTCTAGGCACTCTCTAGGCCACATCTAAGCGTCTCTATGGTCCTCTCTAGGCCCTCTCTAAGTCACCATTATGTCCATCTCTATTGTCCTCCCTAGGATTTCTCTAGAACACCTCTAGGTTGTATCTATGTTCCCCTCAAGGCTCTCTCTAGGCCCTCTTTATGGCCATCTCTATTGTCATGTCTAGGCCTCAATTTGTCCATCACTATGGTTCCAACTAGGCCCTCTAGGCCCTATATGTCTGTTCTTATGGTCCCATATAGGTCCTCTCTAGGCCCTCTCTATGCATTCTCTATCATCCTCTTAGGCCCTCTCTATGCCCTCACTATGGCTGTCTCTAGGTCCTTCTAGGCATCCTCTAGGCCCTCACTATGGCTGTGTCTATGGTCCTCTCTAGTCCCTCTCTAGGCCATCACTCTGTCCGTTTCTATTGTCCTTTCTAGGACCTCTCTAGGCCACCTCTAGACTGTCTCTATGGTCCTCTCAAGGCTCTCTCTAGCATCATTTTGGCTGTCTCTATGGTCCTGTCTAGGCCCTCACTATGGCTGTCTCTATGGTCTCATCTAGGCCCTCTCTAGGACCTCTCTATGTCCTTCTTATTTATCCTGTTTAGGCCCTCTCTAGGCCTTCATATGGTTTCACTAGGACCTCTCTAGGTCCTCACTATCACCTTCTCTAGGCCCTCTCTAGGACCTCACTAGGCCGTCATTACGGTCCTGTCTAGGCCCTAACTTTGTCCATATCTATGGTATTATCTACTCCCTCTTCGGCCCTTATAATGGCAGTCCATATGGTCCTCTCTAGGCCCTCTAGGCCCACATTATGGCCGTCTCTATGGTGCCGTCTAGGCCCCCTCTAGGCCACTTCTAGGCTGTCTCTATTGTCCTCTCTAAGTCCTCTATAGGCCCTCACTAGGCCATCATATGGCCTTTCAAGGTCCTCTCTAGGTACACACTATTTCAGTCTCTATCGTCCTCTTCTAGACCCTCTCGATCCCTTACTATGGGCGTCTCTATGGTCCCATCTAGCCCTCTCTTAGTCCCTCACTTGGCTGTCTCCATGGTCATATATAGCACCCTAGTCACTCACTATAGCGTCTCGATGGTCAAATCTAACCCCACTAGGCCCTCATATGGCCATCTCTATGGTCCATCTAGGCCCTACTAGCCCCTATGGCCATCTCTGGGGTGTTTCTCTGGCCCCCTCTATAGGCAACCTTAGTCTGACAGTATGATCCTCTCTAGGCCCTCTCTAGGCATATAAGTTGTCTCTAGGCCACTCTCGCCCTAACTAGGCCTTCAGTATGGCCTATCTATGGCTTATCTAGGCCCTGTCTAGCCATACTTATGACCATTTCTATGATCCTCTCTAGGCCCTCTCTAGTCCCACAGTCTGGCCATTTCTATTGTGCTCTCTAGGGCCACTATAGGCCACTTCTAAACTGTTTTCTATGGTTAATAAAGGCCCTCTCTAGGCCCTCACTATGGCGTTATATGGTCCTTTCTAGCCTCTGTAGTGCATCATATTGCAGTCTATATGTCTTTTAGGCCCCCTGATCCCTCAATATGGCCGTCTTATGGTCCTATCTAAGAACGATCTGGCCGTCACTATGGCGTCTCTATGGTCCATCTGATCTCTCTAATCTTTTACTTGGCAGTCTCTTTGTTCATACTAGGCACCTCTAAGCCCCTCACTATGACAATATCTATATTCCTCTCTAGGCCCTCACTATGGCTTCTCTGTGGTCCTTATTTAGCCCTCTATAGGACCTCACTATGGCCATATATATTGGTCCTTATAGGACATCCCTAGGCCTTCACTAATGGCCATCACTATCGTCAATCCTATGCCGTCTTAGGCCCTCACTTGGCCCTTTCTCTATGGTTTTCTCTTGGCCCTCTCTAGGCCCTCATATAGCAGTTTATAGTCCTGGGTTTTTGGGCCTATCTGGTCCACATTATGGATATTCTATGGTCCTCCTGGGCCTCTCAGGGGCCCCAAAATTTTGGCCTTTCTATGGTCTTTCTAGGCTCTATCTGTCCCACACTCTGGCGTCTTTGGGTTCATTAGGCCCCCCCTGGCACTTCTAGCCCATCTCTATGGTCCCTCTTTGGCCTTCTTAGGCAACCACTTGACTGTCCCTATGGTCTCCTTAACACCCTCTAGGCCCCATTAGGCATTCTATGGTCCTCTAGGTCCTTTCTAGGCCTCTATGGCGTCTTATGGCCTCTAGGGCCCCTTATGCCCCCAATAATTAGTCTTTATTGTCTCCTGCACCCTCTCTGTGCCTTTACTTTTGGCCCCATCTATGGTCCTCCCCATAGGCCATCTCTAGTCTCAGGTATGGTCATCTCTATGGTTCTCTTGGCACCCTTAGGCAACTCTAAGCCGTCTCTTTGGTTTCCCTTTTGGCCTTTTAGGCACTTCACTTGGCCGTCTCTATGGTTCCTATATTAAACTCTCTCGGATCCCCTTTTTTGCTGTCTTATGGTCTTCTAGGCCTCCGAGGCCTCACTATGGCGTCCGGATGGTCCTCCTAGTTCCACTTAGGACCTCAACTAGGCCCTTCTCCCTGGTCCTGTTGAAGCCCTACTATGCCCTTAGTATGGTCGTTTCTATGGTTTTAAACTAGGCCATCATTAGGCAATAATTATTGCAGTCCCTATGGTCATCTTTGGGCCCTCACTCTGGCTTATAATTTGTGCCCTCGGCCCCCCCCAGGCCCCTTTAAAGGGTTCCACCTCCCTTTTAGGTTCCTCTGGCCCCTTTACTAGGTATCTCTTGGTCCTTTCTTGCCTTCTCTAGGCCCCCTTAGTCCTCTCTATGGTCCTCTTAGGCCATCTAAATACAACAGAAGGGGCGTCTTATGGTATCTTTATCCCCCCTTTGGCCACCTCTATGCAATCCCTTTTGGTCCTCTCTAGGCCCTTTTGGCCCCACTATGGCCGTCTTATGGCTAATATGCTCTTTAGGCCACCCTTGCTGTCTCTAAGGGGCCTTCTGGCCCTTTTAAGGGCCCCCTCTAGGCTGTCCTTGGTCCTTCCCAGGACCTGTCAGGCCTTACTATTCCCTCTCTATGGGCCCTTTAGACCATTTTCTAGTTTTTTCCCTTCCCCCCCCAAGTTCCCCCGTTCATTCCCCTCCCCCCTT
>JAJTUV010004804.1:0-15889 GCA_021653895.1 Mastomys natalensis
TTTCCCCCCTGGGGGGCTGTCCCAAAAAAATCAGGATGAAAATGCAAATAGAAGGGCCTCAAAGGGATTGATGGCTTCTGCCCCCGGAATAAAGCCGAGAGGGGTTTTCAGCCAATGAGGGAGGACCTTCCTCGGGAGAAAACCCATCAGAGACACAGGGATTTTTCTTGCGACCAAAAATACCCTCTACCTTTCAACACCATGTAGGAGGGGCACCCCAAACCCAAGGGACCATTTCAGGGGGGAAAAACGGGAGTTAGCAAGGTAAAAAAACTGATTTGCTGTAATCTGCCCGGTTTCTAAATTTGTGTAGTTCTAAAGCCCTTTACTGCAGCAATGGCGCTGCAGTAAGTGAGGGGCAGAACTTCCCCCCCTTGGGACTCTAGGGGCGGCTTCACCCCCCAAACATTTTATCTCCTTGATGTTCTGTTTGTTTTCCTTAATTTACATCAGCTACGTTTTCCGGTACAGTGGAGAAAGCCTGTTTTTTTAGTAAAGTGGGGAAAAACTCGGGGAACTCAGTTTTTTAGGAGGAAGATATCCTTTTTGTTTCCTCAGTTGCAGAGTTTGGGAACAGAATTCTAATCAAAACAACTAGACATTCCCAAATTTTTAAATCATGTCTTAAACTGTCTGGAATGTTCTTAAAGTACTGGGTTTTTTTTTCTTCAATGAAAGGGAATACTAAAAGCATTTTATTCCAAAGGGGGAAAACTTGGATTCTTGGGGAAAATGATTTCCCTTCCCATTTTTTTTTTTTTTTTTTTTTTTTGGAACTTTTTTAATTTCGGGTTTTTTTCCCCCCTTTCCCCTTTCCCCCTCCCCCCCCGGAACTCCCTATCCCTTCCCCCCCCTCCTGCCTTAAAGATGGGTTACCCCCACCCACCCTCCCCCAAAAACCCCACCTCCCCAAACCCCCGAAAAACCACCCCCACGATGTCCAGCCTTAGGGACCAAGAATCTCTTCTTCCCCCTTTATATAGCTCCCTTGCATATAGCTGGATCCATTGCCCTTTTTAATTATTCCAAAATACAAGTGTCTTGTAACTGTTTTGGGGAGCCTTAAAACCTTTTAAGGGATGCTGAGTCTCTGGAAATGTTGTATGCTATTAAAAAGATAGAGAAATTTTACAACTAACTTGAAGATTTCTCTTTAAAAAAATTATTATTTTCTTTAGTGTATTTTTGTGAAATGAATGCCCAAAAAAAGCAAAAGGTGTCTGTGGAGACCAGAAAATGGCCCTTTGGGGGGCCCTATGATCAGGTGTGAAACCCGCCTGTTTTGGGTGGGGGAACTGAATCAGATCCGCTGCAAACCTTTGTATGAGTTTTTTTTAACCCCCAAACCATCCATCCCGCCTACAGAAGATTTAACAGTCTGGAAAAAACCCGGATATTTTAGGCTAACCCTTTTTGTCTTATTTTGCTTTTTAAATTTTAGCCTTTTAAGTGAGTGTCAGAGGGTTCGTAAGGGGTCTGACGAATGAGGGAAACTGTGGGGGTTGCTCAGTGCGTAAAGTGCTGCGTACCCAAGTCCTTTTCCCCGGCCCCCCCATTTCCAGTGAGAACCTCTCTCAGACAGGGCAGTTGGGGCGGGGGGGAAAGGGCTTCATCCCTTACTCATCCTCCTCTCCTTCTTAACTTATATCTAGGTGGCCCAAGCTTGAGGTCTTCCTGCTTTGACCTCTGAAAGCACTGGATCCCCACCTTCACACTGCTATTTTTGATTTCTGTGGCATAATGTACCCTTAATGGATGCTTGCAAAGCACAAAACCCAAATGAGGTCACGCTACTCACACCTTTCTCAAGTTAGCCTGGCAGCTTCTCTTTCCACTGCCTCCTGAAATCGCAAGTCCTGTCTACTTTCTGCTACCAGACTGTTGTTGCTCTGACCAGCTTACTGCTAGCCTCCTCACTAGACCTGCTTGTCTGTCCTGCTTCCCAAAACAGAAATACTATATGCTGTCCTCCATTTTATTTTTTAAAAACTTATTATTTAAAAACAGAAAAAAAACTTAGTTCTACGACTTGAGAGTTCCACAGTCATGCAATCCAATCCTCTCATGTCCCGTCCCTTCACGGTGGCTGCTCCCTTCTTGGCCCTTGCAACTTCGCCCCCCAAAGAAAATAAAATAGATAGTTATTAAAAAATAACTCCGGGGAAGCTGAAATGCGCCACAGACACTATATAGCTCGTTCTGTCAGATGAGCTATATTTGCAAATGTTCTTAACAAGATTGAAGTCACTGGCGTTTCAAGGCCTCTGGCTTCTGCTACACTATCTATCACGAATCCTCGTCCTGGGATTCTTCGGGGAGATCCTGCACTTTGACTTTGCAGGGTACAGGCTCTTTCACTTGCTCGGATCGCAGATTATGGTTCAGGTAGATGTTTAGGGTGTGTACCAACAACACCCTACCGCAGCCATGGATCTGGGCCTAGGAGGTAGACTGAGTTGGTCGTAAGGAGTTTACCTGCTGCACACCACCAGGGTGAGCTCTCCAGGACTGCTCTGGCTAGCTTTCACCCAATGCACATAGGAAGGGCCAAGGGCCAGCTCCCCACTACTGTGCACCCCTCAGGGATAGGTCACCCACCTGCTGCAGCAGAGAGAGGGTGTGTGGTGCTACCCAGTGAGATGAGTGATGGGACTGCCTGTCCCTTGATTGCCTGACCCCACCGCCCACCAAGGTCATCTCTACTGTTGTGCCCAGGTGGGAGTACAGAGCTAGGTGTGGAGTAGGCGGCAGGGCAATTTTAGATTTATACAAATACCCCTTTGATGAGTCCACAGATCCTACAAGGCTAGGCCCATTTTTGGGTCTTTAATCAATCCTTCTAAGTTTCATAATTACTCTCAAATACTCCTTATAAAAAACTTGGAGTGTCAAGTTTGGTGGTAGAATAAAATCTGTAAGCTCTATTGGGTGGGGGGGGGAAGAGGATCTGGAATTCAAGAACTTACTATGGCTGCAAATGAATCTGTGATGCCCAGCTTGGGTCTCCTCTGTGACTTTGTCAGCCAAGGCCCCCCAGTGATCTTCCTTAGTCTTTTGCGTTTACAGGATTTATAACCTTCAAAAATTTCATGAGTGCACAAAACTGCCACCTTATCGACGCATTGTACTTATTTATACAAGTGCTGTACATCGCCACTATTGCCACCAGCAGGAGGAATTTATATAATTAATCACAGTCATTTTCTTTTATACTCTCAACATCAAAGTATGTGCTCTGCGTATAGGGTACATACATAACCGTTCCAGGAGGAGGTTTAATTTACTTTTTCCTCTTCCTGTTTATATAGAACTATTCTGTTAGGGATCTGTATGTCTCCTGCTTTGAATGAGCCTAGTCAGTTAGTGGCTACTTTAAATTGGTTTTTTTTCTTTCTTTCTTTTTGTTTCCTGCCTAAAAACCATAAGATGATACTGTTTTGAGATCTGAAAAAACAAGTTTGAAATTAGCTCGATATAATGAAAGATCCTCCTCTAAACTAAAGACATGGAGTGCACCACAGAGCTTACCTCTCAAAGGCTCAGGTGGCAAAACATTTCCAAGAAGCACATCCAACTTCCAAGCATCCATTTAATTACCTAAGGACAAAGTGAACAGAAGGACTGAAACAAGTAGCAAGCTTAAGAACATATTACCGTCATGTTATCTTCCTCAACGTGAGATGCTTAGCATTACCAACAGGAACGTTTACACACTAGTTGTGAGGTTGGGTTTATTAGTTATGTTTCTGTTGCTGTGATAGAAAAAAAAAAATAATACCTCCTTGAAATATAAGGAAGAGTATAATTTTGGCTAGTTCTTCTCTCTCTCTCTCTCTCTCTTCTTGAGCTCTACCATCTCTCCTCTCGTGTGGTGTGTGTTTAAGAGAGAGAAAAGAAGAAGCAGGAGAAAGAGAGAAGAGAGAGAGAGAGAGAGAGAGAGAGAGAGAGAGATTAGGCAAGAAGGGGCGATGAGAGAAAATATACGCCTAATATACCCGTTGTGATGGAGTGGGAATGGACTATTGTATCAAGTGAGCCGATGGTTGGCCGGGGTATCGTTCTTCTTCCAGCTTCCTAACCTTCTGTGTAACCTGTCTCCAATCCTGTGGCCACCAGCTATTTATGACTTTCTTTTGTTATGTGACTATAAAAGCCAGGATTAACCAGCTTCTATGATGGAATGCTATTTACTCAGGGTTCCCGGGCCCTATTGTCAATACATTTGATTTGTAATTACGGGACACTTTCTATAATGATGCTTTGTGGGGGAAAAAGGGACTATTTTTCTGTTAGATCCTTAATGTATGAAAACTTTTACTTAACAAGCTTTACCATGACCTTCCTTCCTTTGAGGGTCTACAATCTCTTATGTAGCTCAGGCTGGGTGGAAGTCGTATGTAGATCTAATGCTTCTGTCCATTACTTTGGACAAGCACGAGATTATCAAATCGTGTCTTCAAGATTGAGCTTTGGCCTCTTGGCACAATCTGTATTTGGAAAGTAACTTATTTCAATTAAGTTAACTTCACACTAATTTCACTTTAGCTCATGGTTTTCTTTTGTAACTATCTTGTAATTTCTTAGGAAAAACACAAAACAAAACAAAGCAAAAAAAAACAAAAAAAAAAAATAAAAAACAAACCTCGTTTCTCTCAAGTAATGAGAGACTTGGCTGGCACTGGAATCTCACATATGTGGATACAAGCTGGCATCCACCTCAGAGAGATCTACCTGCTTCAGAGCCTCTGGTGTAGTGCTGGAAATAAAAAGCAAATGTGCCCTCTCACCAGAGACCAGGCCATTTTTTTTTTTTTTTAAATGCTTTTATGCTTTCTATTTAAAGTAGGCACAAGTAAAAACAAGCGACAAAGCAGGAAACAGTATTAGATTTTGTTTGTTTAGTTTCTGGAGACAAGGGTTTCTTTGTGTAACAGCCCTGGCGTCTCAGACCTCAATATGATAGACCTTACTGGCCTTGGAACTCACAGGAGATCTCCAACTGGCCTCTGCCTCCATTGCTGGGATTAATGGTACTCCACAAGCACCTGGGCTGGGATAATAAATTCTTTAAGGCTTCCTTGTATATCTTGATTGTAGAGTTCCAATTCACAGTTCAAAGCTACAGGGTCCAGGAAGGATCCAGGCACTTCAGCTGGCCCCTGCCCTCATCATATATACAGGCTTGGTGCTTAGTACTCCAAGGTCAGTTAAAACCACTGAACCTAAGATCTGGAATAAGAAAAAAGAGTTACGACCATAAACTCTTCAAACATGCCTGTTGCCCCTCGACATCGTTTCACATCTTAGATTTGAATGAGTGTAGGGCGTGTATCTGGGCCTTCCCATTATGGAGAGGAAACGCAGGTTGGTCAAGAGTACCGTATCTTAGCATTGCAATTTCCTGAGCTTAAATTCCTTCATCAACACCTTATGGGATGCCCGCATCTCCAGCTCCTTGTCAGTAGCCACCTACGGACAATTGTTCCATCTAAACCAACCTAGCCAACAACCAAACCATCAATCCAAACCAACACTTTCACATTTAAAAAAACTCTATGAGCCCATCATTCCACACGGTGGTCTCAATCTGATAAAACTCAGCCTGATCCTGTTTCCCGTTTACCATTATCCTACAATCTTAACTCACTCGCACACACCATTCACTCGAAGTCTTGAATGAATTAGCACACTCTTAAGCTCTTGTAGTGTGTAGTGACACACTCATCTGGACTACATTTAGTATGTCTAGGAACCTCATAGACTCACCTCTAAGATGTCTACTTTGCCTTAAAGTCTGATTCCAGGTCTAGAGTTGTGAATGGTAGTTTGGTTCGCAAATTGGGGTGGCGGCTCCTCCAGGGCCCTCGATCAGCTCTCAAGGCTTTCCCCTGCAAGCAGCCTCAACCCAGCTCCCATGCTGACAGCCTGGCCTACGCTCAGAGCACTCACAGACCAACGCACTGCGTGGGAGTCGCCTGGGGGCAATTTCGCTAAGCAAGGGTGCTCCTGGACAGGTCTTGCCCACTGTCTCAGATTGCGCACGGCCTGGGTCCATGGTGGAGGCCGACCCGTCACTCTGAGGCATGCAGGCCGCACGACATGCTTCATTGGCTACAGCGGACCGACCTTCCTCCTAGAACGCTGCGCAAGGCGGCAAGCGGCTCCCAGCCGGGGACGTCGGCTCTGAGGCCTCCCTCCGCTTCAAAGCCGCACTTGTTGAGTGTCCATTACCCGCTATCTGCGGGTTTCCGAAGGAGCTTCGGGAGACCACAAAGCCGGCTCTGGTTCTGAGGGAGAGAGAAAGATGATTGGCAGGCAGGTGGGAGGACGATAAGCAAAGGAAAGGGGAGCCGGTAAGCCCAGGGGGGGCGGGTGCCAATTACGGCACGCGCCAGCCCCTGGTTGGGAGGGGGCGGTGCCCGCGCTGCGGGCGCTCTGGTGGGGACGCAGGTCCTCGCGAGCAGCCGTTGGTACCTCTTGGTAGGCTTCCAGTTGCAGCGAGTTCAAAAGGTTTCCGGTTCTCTCAGGCTTACATTCCCACTTGCACTTTGCCTCAAGTCATTATCTGGATTTATCTTCATTTTTACTTTGAGACAGTGGTTCACACTGTAACCCACGCTGGCCGTGTACTTGCGGCATATTACCTGACCTCTGTATCTGAAGTGCTTTGAAAACAAGCGTGAGGCATCACAGCCTCCCTTCTAGTCTTGTGTTTAAATGTTCTGTGTACTCAGCACGGGCTTTACTGCTTTATTGGTCGTTCTTGTAACTGATCTCCAGACCTGCAAATGATGGAATAGAAACTGCTTTTCGTTTATGCTACCTCTTGGTTGGTCAACCAGCAAGAACCCCAGCGTTTCCCAGCCCTTTCTCGGGATCTTCATTTTCTGAAGACGACCTTGTGGCCCACATCGCTGCAATTTTTGTGCTGGAGCTGGTCGTAAACTGCCACGCGAATTTCACCAGTGTTTTGAGGCAGCGTTACTTGTGCGCCTCACGCAGCGCAGCGTGAGGGTGGGTGGCGGGGCCTGATTTTCCTGCCTTATGAGGTCTGTAGATTTGAGGACACTTCCTTACCCATTTTGAGAACAACTTTTAAATACTTGTCCCATTCAGGTTCCATTTAGGGTTTTGTCCCCCCCATATAAAACGACTTTGAATTTGTGGCTTTAGTAGTATTGAGCAATGAGGTTTTGTTAAAGAGATGAAGCTACAGATACTTAATTGGCCTTCTGGAAGTTTTTGTTTTTTGAGTCAGATTTCTCAGTGAGTCGTTGACCAGGACTGGCCTGGTTTTGGGAGATACTGCTGGGCCTCTGCGCTCCCAAGTGCTGGGATCAAAAGTGTGGGCACCAACACTCGCAGACAACTTCTGGAAGTTGTAATTCCTAGTGGTTTGGGACAAGCCTTGTTAGATATTTACATTTTGGCGTACTTTGTTTTAAATTACTTTCTTTAGCAATGGTCTAAGCTAACACATCTTAAGTCACATTTCACTAAAAGCATACAGTACTGTCTGGACAAGTCGACCAGTAGATGAAAGTGTCTGCTCTCGATCCACAAGCGTGACCACTTGGTTTGATACACCGAGAACCAGATGAAGGCGCTAAAATGCTGTCCTGCAACTTCCAATGCATTATGTCGTTCTAATGCCACACCATACACATAATAATCATATGAAACACACTTAAGGAAATAGGTTCTGAGGGTAATGTAGGATGGTCTGGTTATAGTGCCTGGATTTTTGTGTTTTAAGTCTTGCTGCTAGTTTATGTCAACTGGACACATGCTAGAGCCTCTAGAGAGGGAGCCTCCATTGAGAAAAACATCTCTTGAGAATAGATGCTGCAGGAAAGCATTTTCTTATTGACTGATGGGGGAGGGGCCCAGCCCACTGTGAGCGTGCCACCCGGTCGGGGCTGGCAGTCCTGGGTTCTATGAAAATAAGCCGGGCTGGAGCAAGCATGAGGGAGCAAGTCTTTACTAAGAAGCACCCCTCTGTGCCGCCTGCACCAGCTGTCTGAAGGTTCTATCCTGCCTGGGTTCTGCCCTGACTTCAGTGATGGGAGCTATGATATGGAAGCACAAGCCAATAGAAGAAACGCATTTATCCCAAGTTGCTTTTTGTCATTTTTATTCCAGTGGTAGTAACCTGACTAGAAAAAAGTCACCCCATTCGCATTTAGTGAATATCCAATCTGTGGGCACTGATGTTAATATGCAACCTGTGTGTGGCTTTTCACTCTGAATTCATTAGGTACAAAGGAAGTTTCCATACTTAGGTCCTTCTAATATTTATGGACAAAGAATTTTTTTAAGAAAAAGCACTTTTTGTTAATAAAAACCATTGCACGTAAATGATTTTTTTTTGCTTGAAACGATAATTTCTAGTGTCAATAAGATACTTATGTTGAATACGTGTGTTATTTTTATTTTTGTATATTTTCAACAATGATTACTTGAACTTAAAAGAAAAACACTACAACAACCCTTTATTTAATCTAATGGTTAGTGAAAAAGCAAACCTTTCCAGGCCCACTTCATATTCTCTTTCAGCCATTTCTAGGGCTGAAACAGGTGCTCAAGCTGTACCTCTGTCTCCTTGTTGATATTGACGGTCATTGTGCCTTGATGATCAAGTCTTGGGTCCGATATCAATCAGACGCGGCCACGTTCTAGGTCTTTCTTCTGTCAGCTCCTGAATAGTCAACCTTGCTGCGGGATATGCTTCTTTGCATCTGTAAAAGTGAACCAAAGGCAGGGTTTCTCAGAATGCAGCCTGCAGGGTGGTGTCTGTTGCTGGAATGTCGTTATGTGTCTGATCGTGTGGGTGGGGCCTTCAGGCTTATCATCGCTCATCTTTTGATCAGCAAGCTGTATATTATGTTGCTTATCTTTCTTGAAAACTCATGGATATTCTGGAACTTAAGATGGTTGCTTGGCCATTCAACAGCTTGTTAGGAGATGCTACCAGGAGTCGTAAAGAGGGTACTCTAGATTCTTCGATGTACATATCTTGCTGCGATGAGATACACTGAGTGTGGTGAAGTGTGTGGGATGGTGAGAAGCTACTATGAAGTTGATAGGATCAGTAGGGTTTTTTCTAAGATGCTTGGTCGTTAATTGGGTGTTGTCGGATGTTGGTGACTTTATAGTAATGCGGGATATTGGGCATAGCTGGTGCTGGTTGGTTCTAGATGCTGGTGGGGGAGCGGGCGGGGTTTTTGTTGGGTTGGTGGGTGCGGATTGCATTTTCGTCTTCTGGGTTTGATGATGCAGTGTATTGGTTCTCACGTTAATGGTTTCGTTTCTGGGTGGTGTGCGGGCTTATTGCTGGGGGAGCATGTGGGGCCGCGACAGTAGCAAGTTTTGAACAATTTGATAGTACTTTGGTAGGTTTTGATAGAGCTGTTCCTGGTGCCGTACTCTGCGGCCTGCGTTAGGGGTTGTGGTGCTTATGGGGGGAGTAGTGATGGTTTAGAGGTTGGAGGGTGAAGTTTTAGCGGGTTGGGCGGGGGGCGCGGAGCGTTGTTGCGGTATTTGGTTTGTTTTAGGTTGGGGTGCTGGCTTTTGTGTTGACTGGATGGTGTCTCTTGCTCTTAGGACTTATGGCTGATTCAGCATAGGTAACTATGTTTCTTACGAGAACTGGATATTTACCTGAAGTCATACAAAGTGTAGTTTAGGAGCCAACCGTTGAACCTGATAGTGGTGACCCGTCTGCACCCAGTGAGTGCATTCAGGCCACGTGAAGCTGAGTCTCTGAACCAGGAGTAGGCCACACAAATCCACCGTGTCCTGACCACTTCGAGCGTTTCAGCACCCATGTGTCTCTTGATACGGTCCAACCGTGACATCTGACAGATGCGTACCAGCACCAGTTAGGTTATGGGCAACAGGTGACGCTCTGGATTATATCATCTAATGTTGGATAGGACTTTTGCCGAGGATTTTGAACGGTTTTCATAATTATCCTATGGGGTGGCTCGTGGGGAATCGGGACCGGTTGGGTTTGTGGATCGGGGTGAGGCTTATGTTAGGTTTGATGTTGGTGGGCTGTGCAGGATGTGAGCGGACGCGGCCAGTTGGGGCTGTGGTATATAGTTGATCATGTGGAGCCCCTATAATCCAGACTGCAACAAATCGGCATTGGTGGTCCTGTATCCAACATGTCTCAACATATTAGCGTCCAGAAGATTGTGTGAGAGCAAGTATTAATATCCTGTTTGCGGGGAGCTGAAGGTTAAATTGGCGTAGGCGTTTGTTAGTGTCGTGGGTCATAGTTGTGTTGGACTAACGGATGGGCTACATATTCTACCTCACAATGTTTTTTCATTGATTAAGTCAAGAGAGACTATGGCTGCTTTCGGTAGAAGAGGAGCGTAAGGCCCTTGCAACTGTGTAGGGAAATAGGACGTGCAAGAAGAAAAGTCAATTCTTCTTAAGGAATATTATTATACCATAGACCATTCTATTGCCACTCAAGTGAGCGATTAGAGAAGTCAGCAATTAAGGAAGTCCATCAGTCACTGAACTTGTTGAGCTGTTAGATGTGGAACAATGGTTAGTTTTTCAGTTGACTGTTTTAAAGGAAAAAATGTGGTGAGGCATAGGAAATTATGTTTTGTTCGTCCTCTTGTGATACGGTAGAGGATCGTCTAGTCAAGGGGCAATTAGGCAGGCTGTACCACATCAAACTCTGAAAACAAACGGAGAAAGAACGGAAAAGCGAGAAAATCTCCAGCATTTCGGGAGTATGGCAGCATGTGGATTGAGTTTGGCACACAAAGATGAAAGGGAAACATTCTCCTGTGACATCAACTAGATATTTGGGGAACTTTGGTATCGTCATAACTAATGGCAATAGAGAGACACTGACTATTCCTTGTTCTATATTTTCAAGCCATCTTTAAATAGGTGAAGAGCAACTTGGAAGACACAAGGACGTACGGGTTGATCTGCCGAGGAAGCACAATGACGAGGGCTTCATGACAGCCTTTAGGCAGTTGTCTTCCTGTCGAGCAAAAGGGCGGAAAAGCAAGAGAGCTTTGGTTTCTTGGATTGGCCTTCGAGGGCCGGCACTTCCCCTGAGCTCAGGGAACCCCTGCCACATTCTTAGGAAATCCTGCGGGTATCGTAGGAACTCCGGGTAATGTATGAGGTTGACCATCTGGCATGCTGAGATTCACTGCCGAGACGAAGATGCTAGACCAGTCTCCAAGCACACAGGACGATTTGTCTCATAGGGTCTGTACGGCACATCTGGTTTTACAGAACAAGTCGCAGGAAAGTCGGGAAATTATCTGCTGACTCAATTCACTATGCCTTACTTTAAGCGTGGAGCGAAGAGATGTCACTTATCCTGAGGTTTTTCTACCTTATGTCTCGCTTGGATCACTATTATTGGTTATGAGTAGGAGCTCTGCACTCTAGTATCCTTTTATTTTTCTTTTAAATGATGTTTTATATTTAATTTTATATTTAAAAGAATGCATGAGTTTCCAGATGTATTTCTAACGAGGTATTTCCAATGTGTTTGGGTTACAGTCGCTGACGGGGGGTTATTAAGGGTGATGGTCCACTGAGGATGTCAGGCTTAGGAGGGGCAGGTAGGCATTAGCTAGGTGTATTTGTGTATGTGCGTTGGGTTTTGGATACAGTTCACTTTTACAGGGTACCACACTCTTATAGCATGGAAAGAGGTTTGATAGCTACTTAAAGACGATCCATATGTTAAAGAAGCCAGCTATTAACTATCTTAGATTGAATCATAAAGTGTTTACTCTGGAGTAGTTCTTTTAACCTGTTTGGCTTTGTCTTTATTGGATTTTGGTTGGGTTGTCGCAAACTCAGGGCTAGCATTTGCTAAGCATTGATATGATCACACTAGACCTTGGAAAGTTCAGCATCGAGCGCCGTTTGGTAGTTGTGTGCGGAAGCAATGGATGTTGGGGAGGACGTGCTGGGCGGCTGGGGTTTGGGGTCGTGAACTTTCTGGTGTCTGTGTCTTAGCTGTACATCAAAATATATAGATAATAACAATGATCACACTTTACTTTAAGTAGGGCAGAGAGTGTATAGAGCCTTACTGCATCTGCTTATGCGATCCCGTTCAGAATACAGTGAAGGGCTAGGCGAATTCTATTAACAGTGCCCACCTTTTCATACACGTTCTGTAGCAGTCAACCGTTACCATGCATCTCAGCGTGTGTGGAGTTTTCCAGGCTGGGTCTTATCCATGCAGAGGACCTGAAGTAAAAGTTCTGAGCAATTAGGCCTATCACCAGCAATTACTTGTCGTATAGCTTAAAAGCCATATCAAATCTTTCAGTATAGCATAAATAAGAAGGAACCAGCTCAGGAGTCGTTTACAAGAGGTATCAGGGTTTTTCAGTTTCCCTCTAATGAGCAGTACTCCAGTGAGGCACAGGTGACTAGCAATCCCAGGGAACAAAAAGTGCACCTGCCAAAAATCAAACAAAAGAAGAACATGAGGTAGAAGCCATTCTTCAAACAACTTCAATGGGAGCTTTAAAATACGACCTTTCAGGTTAGCAGGGTAAAGACTAGAGTATAGGCTTCTAATTTTGTCAACAATTGACATGATAGAGCTCCAACTTCACATGATGACAGTCGGTATATTTTTTATACTTTTGCAGATTTATTATACACTTTTTTGGACCGAATTGCATCTTGGTACCATTTGACACTGCTCTTTTCTTGAAAACTCTGAAAAATAGGCCTAGTTGAGTTTTATTAATCTGCAAGCAAGAACAGCGGGTACCCACGTTTTTCATCTTTAATGTTATGTGCTAGTAACGTATCTCTGAACACAATTTCAGAATTAAGTTCACTAATAGGATAGCCCAGGTGTTCACGAGTGGGACAAGTGCCGGTTATCTTTACTACTGGTTTAGTTAGAAAAGACAAAGGAAGGACCCTATAACGTTAAGAGAAAAGCTATCAATGGAATTGGGAGGGAGTGCTTGTATCCGCTACATATAGTGGTTATATATTCACAAACCAAAAAAGATAACAACATAGAAACGAGTAAGAAAAACTTCCTCCATTGGAAAATAAACCAATTGACAAGAGCCATGCCAACCGCCAGAATTTGGTGGTTTCCCAATGGGGAGCAAGTAGGGATTTAGGTTTTCTCATCAGACTAATATGAGACGACCTTTCTTGCTATCTTATCCGGTCACTGTTAATCTGTCTGCATTTTGCAACTAAAATACAAAAGCTAGGGCAGGTTATGGCGCTTGAAGTTAGAACATCTTAGCCCGACACTGTTGTAAGAGAGTGCCTATGTTCTCCGTGCTAGAAGTGAATACACTCCTGCCTAGCATACTGTGGCTGTAGGTGTGTGTTTGGTTGATCTTTGTCGTTCGTACGGGACTCCTATTATGCCTGAATTGTGCTTGTTGCACGTTTTGGACTTTTGCAGGCGTGGGTTAGCGCAACGCATAGCTGTGGCTGCCTTCAGGTATCCGGGCCCTAGGCGATATTAATCAGCAGGTTGTTCAGGAAAGTGAACAGAACAATTTTTGAACCTCACGGAAGTTAAAATAATGTTGACTGTTTGCTGTAGACTGAATTTATTATGAATTGTTAGTCGAGATACTTTAGGACTTATCAGACTAGATCCTATTGTACGCTTGGCCACAAAATATTATATTCAGATTTGCATAGTTAATTTTTAATGTGATCTATGTTTGTATGGTTGTGGTGTTTATTAATTGGATCCGTTGGGTTTTGTTTTGCCTGTTCTTGAAGACCACAGCATCAGTTTTTGATTTATGCGAGGTGATATGACTGAGTTTTTATTCTCTGATAATGGGTGAACTAATTAAAAGCTTGTTATTGAGAGTCACTTAAGTGGGGGCAGTGGTTTGTGGGGGGTAGGTGGTTTGTATTGTCGTATGGGTATGTTGTTATAGAGTGGTGTGTATCATTCAGCCTATGTTACTGTCGAGTAAGGTTTATTTTATTCTATACCTTTTGTTGGCGTGCCAATTTATTGATTTGTATAAAAATTAAATATCATTAGAAAGCTTATCTATCTATAATAATTCAAATCCTAATTTATTTTCCCATTTCACTTGGGAAGATAACGTTCTCATAATCATTTGTTTAAGAACTATGTAAAACTATGTTAAAACTTGTTAATGCTATGGCCGGGAGTTAGTTTGAGAAAACACTTCTTGTTCAGGTGGAGTAGTCAGGATGTCTGATACCCAACATTTTAAATTTCAATCCATCCAACACTTTTACAAAATGTTTTAATAGGGTTATGTTCAAATTTTTTTAAATTTTGTTCCTTTATTTCCTTTGCTGGCTTTTTTACTGAATTGACAACATGCAAGAAAATAATATGACACTTTTAGAAACAAAAGACAAAAAAAACAGGTTTCAAAAGACAAACACATCTGTCAGACCACTGCCTAGCTATGTGCCAACATTTTTTTGTATATGTAAAAATGTAGTTTTAAATATTATAGTGAATATTGGCTTAGAAAATAATCAAAATCAACATATTAATTATATTATTTGAATGGAACTTTTCTTTTTTAGGGGGCTCGGGGTTTGAGCACAAACAACTCCTTCCAAAGGGGAAATAAAACAGTCTCCTGAGAAAAGGGAAAAACAATAGGGACACTTTTTTGCAAAACCCTGAAAACCCTGCCCCCGAAAATGAAATCCAAAACTGTTACTTCTATACAGGGGATCCGAAGTTCTTTAAAAAAAAAGCTTGACGGGGGTATCCCCCTTGTTTCTGAAATGAAGAAAAAAAATGATTTTAATAAAAGAAAATGGGTTTAATGCATGAAGACCAAAAAAACTCCAACTTTTCCCCCCCCAAACCCGCAAACCCCCAACACCTTCTCCCCACGGAGAAGTCGACTCACTGAAGTACAATCATCCTTTTATACTCTCCCAAATAAAAAAACAAGAACCCTTTTTGGCAAAAGCCAAACTGTGAAATCCTCTGTAAACCCCCAGTGTAAATCCTGGGAGAGGGGGAGACGCTGCACTTTGCTTTCTGCAGTGGTCGTCACGGGGGGTCAGCCTGCAGTCTTTGGGGGGGTTTTTATGGGGTGTGTACAGCTCATACCTCAGCCTTTGTTTTTTTATGACTCAATATATATTTGCTTCTAATTTTTCACTCAAAAAATTTTCCCTTTTTTGGGGACAAAAATTTAAAAATTTGTAGGGAATTTTTTTTTCTCAGTTGCATTTAAAGACCCCCACTCTAGGTCCATGTCACGTAGGATCTTTAAATGGTCCAGAACTTATAGAAAATTAATCCTTTACCCCTTTTTTATTTTCTTAAAAACTTCCCCAAAAAATCCAAAATTATTTCACACCCTCACCCTGATCAAAAGAAATTTTAAGGGAAAAAAGGTCCTTCGCTGTCATTTATGGGCTTGTAAGATGCAGCACATTGTCGTGCAGTCTGTGCCGGGTCTGCCTCTTACCAACCGCACTGACTGTAAGGGGTGCTGCACGCAGACACTGTGAAGCAGCATCAGTAGGGAAGGCACTTCCTACAACAGCATCTCCATCAATCAATGAAGATGAAGTTGAGAGGACACAGTGACACCCGGAGAAGGTCCTAAGTCATTCTCTGCATTCTTTTTATCATCCTCTGAACTTGTCCCAAAGTCTACTCATAGACTCCATCCTCTTATCTTAAAGCCGAACTTTACCTTTAAGAGAACCCATTAATTTTCCCAAGACTGCCGAGATGTAGATAAGTTAAGATATGAAGCATGCTTATTAATATACAGAGGCAAGGACAGGGAACAAGGATATGCTTTACAGGAGCTGCTGACAACAACAACCCAAAGCAAATTTAAAAGCATACATTTAGTTATTAGACAATTTT
>JAJTUV010004805.1:0-14866 GCA_021653895.1 Mastomys natalensis
GACTATCTACAATCATCTGAGTTAGTTTGTACAACATGAGGCAAATATGATATATTCATTAAATGATTAAATAGACACAGATAGATCACTTGAGTTGGTAGTTGCTTTTAAAAGCAAACGTTGTACTGTGTTCACTATTGTATCCATATTGTCTTAGGTGAGAGCAGCACAGTGTATTTAGTATGGAACTGTTGACAATGCAATCTTATTATGTATCTTGTACAAGGGTAAATAAAAGGATCTATTTGTAAGGAACTCACAGTGAAGAATAGCATCTGCTCTGTTGAAATTTTAGTGGCTTTTAGAGATGCATGTGTTTGGTTCTTCACACTGTGAGCTATTGATGAACATAGAACATGTAGGAGATAGAATCTACTGGGAAGTCATTAGGTATCCAGAGGAACAACTTTGAAGGATGTAGTGGGACTCTAGTTTCTACTTATTTCATTCTTTTGCTCCCCAGACATCAAGTTAAAAAAATTTATGTTCACTGTGTTATACTAGAGTCCACTGTGCTGAAAGTCACAGAGCTAACCAAGGGGTGTGTGATCCTTCTAACTGTGAGCAAAACCCAGCCTTTCCTCTTTGTACATTGATTATCTCAATAATTTGTTATGGTATCAGAAAGCTTTCACAGTTTTATGCTTCTACTAAAATATTGTCCTTTTAATAGCACAACAAAAAAAGACAAGAGAAAACCACTATTCTACCTTGGGGTTGAGATAGTCCATGATACCAAAATAGGAGTAAATTTTGAACATGGATTCAAGTTCATCACTGAGGGAAGAGAGGAAGCTGCAGATTTGCAGGCAGAGCAAACGTCTTCATGTAGTGTGAGTGACTTCCTCAAGGATGATGAGCAGGATACCTACCATTACTTCAGCCCATGATGTACAAAATAGAGTGGTTCTGCATGAAATAAAGTTAAAAGATGTATTCTAAATTTCATATTATGAAAATTGTGCCCTTTCTTCCTTCCCATTTAGCAGGAATCATTGCATAAAACACAGAATCTTATTACTCATGCCTCTACTTCTATATATTCTTCACCCTGGAAAACTAGGTTAATAGTAGAAAGTGTGCCAGAAGATTAGGGTCACTGTGGTATACCTATTTTCTTTAACCTTAAGCATTTCCTCCTGGAGGAGGAAGGGAGGTTCAAGAATCAGGAAGCTAATGAAATTTAAAGGTCTCAGGGAGCTGATAGAACAAGACTCCCCAAGCTCAGAAAGTTACAAGACTCCCATGCCCTTCCCCAGGGCAGTAAACAATTAAGGGAGATGAGGGTCTTTGGTGACACTGACCACAGTTTAGTCAAGGAGCTCCAAGGATGTAGCTTTCAGGTGTCAGTATCCACCTTGGGTAGCTGACTTTAAGTCCTTTGATTAAAACAATCTTACAGACATGCCCACAGCTCAAACCAATGTACACAATCTCTCACTGAGATTCTCTAATCTGGTGATTCTCAACTATGTCAAGTTAGCAAACTAATATTCACAGTCCCCAATGCAGCAGTATTTAGAAGTGGGCCATTTGAAGGATTAGTCTATTTTATAGCAATAATCATAGGACACATTATGCAATCATCTCTGGTCTCAAAATGTTTATCACATAATGTGTTTACTCTGAAAGTGATTGTCAAACTCTGATTTAGGCATATCTGTCTTGTTTAAAATATGTCCATAATCTATATCCCTTATTCATGCTAAGGAAGTTGTCCCATGTTTTATGCAATGCTTACTGCTGAATGGGAAGGAAGAAAGGGCACAGCTTTCATAATATTAAGTTTAGAATATATGTTCTAACTTTAATTTATTCAGAACCACTCTCCTTTGCACATCATGGGCTCAAGTGATGGTAGATATCTTGCTGATTGTTGAGAAAGTCATTCATACTGTAAGAAGGCATTTGTTCTGCCCACAAAGCTTCCTCCTTCCCTTTTCTCAGTGATGAACTTGACTTGACTTTCTAAAGAAAGAGTTATATGGAGGGCTGTCTCACCAGATACATAGTGCATGGAGGTTTAAACAACAAACACTCCAAAGAAGGAAATAATTATGAGCTGGAGTGAATGTATATGCCTATAAATCTTTCAGTTTATGGAATGTTCCAGAATCATCTTCAGTTATCTTCTAGGAGTTTATTCTCATTTGAAACACCAATCATTATATTGCTATTGATACAAATATGCCATGAATACAGCCTGTCCAGTAATATGTAAAATATAACTCATATTTATCTGCTCAATGTACAATTTAGCAGGAAAATCTTACCTTAGAGTCATAAATCTGCTTGAGCAAGAGCTCAGAATAACAGGAAAATATTTCCATGAAGCATTTGATGATAGTAACTCCACAAATTCCAAAGTAATATAAATACTTTGAGAAAAAAAAAGAATTTGAAAAGTTGTGAATTATTGTTCCATACAATGCTGAGGACATAGTCCAAGAGGTTTGAAAAGTATACAGAAAAACCTTTAAAAAGATTAATATGTTTTTGAAACAAAACAATTAAACACAGGTTCCCATGAATCTCAAGACTGACTTACCTTAAGATTTCAATCTGGGTATGGAGGAGGAACCAGGTGGAGAATGAACATATTGAACCTAAGTGATTATGATCTTTTCTTTCATGCAAATTAGTTCATGGAATTTTTTTTTCCTATGGGGGATGCATGTATCAGTAAGAAGGAGACTTAAAATAAAAAAAAAAAAAAAGGCCTGGAAACCAGAGAATTGGAAGCACAGAGAATTGGAAATGTATGCTGTCACAGTGGACAGAAAAGCAGCCCTACAGGAAGTCAGAGTGCAAGAATTAAGAATAACAACACTGAAAAGACAGAAATATGCAGGCATTTTACAAAAATGTAATACCTTTTCCCATCATCATCTTCATCATGATCATGTGTTAGGCAGCCTTGGCCTCACTCTAAACAAATGGTAAATTAAAAGAATTTCAGAAATTTCATGCATAGTAACTTCTTTCTGGTGTTATGTGACCTCAGGTGAGGCATGATAGCATGGCAAGAGAACCAGGGGGAGATGAGAACAGATAAATGTGGGGAGAGAGAGAGAGAGAGAGAGAGAGAGAGAGGAGAGAGAGAGAGAGAGAGAGAGAGAGATATCCTTCAAGATTCTAGTATCTAAATCTCACCTATTAAGTTTCTATCACCTTCCAACAGACCATCCACATCCATATGAGCCAATCAATATCAAGGTCAGAGTCCTTATGATACAGCCCCTTCAAAGGCACCACCTCTGAATACTGTTACATTGGGACTGTAATGGTTAGCTTTTAAGTTCAACACACCCAATAATTACTTGATTAGAGAGTCTCAATGGAGATTGTTTACACTGATTTGATCTCTGTGCATATCTGTAGGCTTGTTTTAATTGAGTTACTTAGTGTGAAAAGACCAGCCTATTGTGGGTAGTACCTTAGGTAGGAGGAACATGGAACATGTGGAGAAACTGAACTGAACATAACCAAGTAAGCAAGTAAGCATGCGTTTGTTTTTCTTTGTTCTTGACAGTGGTTGTTATGTGATTATCCATCTAATGTTCCTGTCTTGACTTGCCTACCATGTTGGATTGAATCCCAGAACTGTAAGGTGATATAAAACCTTTTCTCACCTAAGTTGCCTTTGTCAGGGTATTTTAAACAGCAACAGTAATGAGTCTAGATAAAGGGACAAAACCTTGAATACAAATGCTTCCAGGGGATATTCCAGACCCAAACTGAAAGTAGAAAAGCTTTTCTAGTGAAACAACAACAACAACAGACAATGTGCTATAGATTCTTAAGTGCTTGTAAATTTCCACGGTTGCGGTTCAAAATAAAACTTTGGTAGAATATTCAATGCATGTGCACATCTTCAGCAAGAAAAGAATGATGGAAATATATACAAAATACAAACACTTAAAATATATTGAAGTACAGGAGAATTCAAAATACTATATCCACAAGACTTCATTGGACACTTTTGCATGGGGTTTGAAAACTAGATACTTTATTAAAAAAATAGATAAATAAGAAAAAATAACGCAAATTCATCTTTCCCTTTTTATTTGGAAATTTGGTGGTGGTAGAAGATTTACACTGATAAATGAAAATGTTAGAATGATAAATTATGACATCTTAGATAAAAGCAATCATTATGAGATGGTGCTAATGTTTCCTCTGAAAGTTTATTAGAGGAATTTCCAAAGATCATGGCACATATAGATTAGAAAAATACGTACTCCTCCATTACTACATTACACATTATCTAATATTTGTCGGTTTTAGACAAACATTTGGACAACTCTCAGGCAATATTAGCTGAATGCTTGGGTTATTCATTCTAAACAAGACACCAAATACCAGGTTTACCATAAAAAATAATGCTCATCAATTAAAATACAATGCTATGGCTTGGTCATTAAAGTGCTTGTTAAGCAAGCAAGAGGACTAGAGTTTGTATACTCACAACCAATAGAATTGCCAGTTAAGCATGGCTATCACTCTCTAATCTCAGTCTCAGAAGGCATAGACAAGGGTTTCATGGAGTAAACTTGATAGGAAGACTTTGTGTCCATGAGATCTGGGATTGACCGAGAGACCCTGCTCAAAGAATAAGATAGAATAGAAATTGGTGAAGATATAAGTTTTCTGTCTCCACACATTTACATGTGTGCACCCACCTACACACAGTACTGCAAACACACATTCACACATGCACACCACATTTGCACATAAAAAAGAAAAAAATCAAGGCAAGACACAGTGGTATGACATGGTTGTGCATTCCCAAACACTTTTACTTCATCATTGAGTATAAGTTGATATTGTATAGATTTTGACTGAACTTTTAAGCTCACTTACATGTGAATAAGAAAAAGGTAAGGAAAACAATAAAGCTTTAAGCATGATGAAAAGTCATCTCACAAGACAAAAGTCTTGAGAATGACTCATATAGAATTAGGGTTTGCAGGCTTGCCACTTTTCTCCATTCAACATGCTTGTGTTTCATTCTTCATTGGCAGGAGCAGAAGGAACTTGTCTGACCTCTGGCCTCTCCAGATTGATCCTCTTTGCATCAAGATGTCTGTGCTTCTTTTATTGTGATCTATAAGTCCCATTCCCAAATCCATACACTAACTAAGACACCAAATCTATTTAAAGTGCAAAACAATTCACAAAACATTACATCAGTAGCAGGCCAGAGAGGATAGAAGTGACATGAAATATTCATTGAAGTCAACAGAACCCTGGGAGAGGAAGTGTGGGGATTTTGATCATTCATTAGTAGTAGCAACCTTTGTTTCATTTTCTTCTGGCAACAGAGTCAATAAATGTAATAAAATTGTACCATTTTCTACAATGGCTTTTAAGTAAGCAGAGCTAGATTTTGGCTTCTGGAGGATCAGGAAGGAAGTCTATTGATGATGATAATGAAAATGATGGTGATGGCAAATGGTCATGATGACAGTGATGATCATGATGGTAATGATGGTGATACTTGTAATGAGGATGTTGAAAGTGATGATGGTGATGAAGAACATGATTATAAAGTTAATCTCCTGTGTTGATGATAAAGATGAGTGTAGTATTAATGATGATTCTAATGGTGGTGATTATGGAGATGTTGAAGAAGATGAAGACAATAGTAATGAACATAATGACTGGTGATAGTGAATATTAATAAGGTTATGATAGTAGTCCTGATGGTGATTTTCATGATGATGAGAAAGAAGATGACTATGAAGACTGTGATGATGGTAAAGATTAATAAGATGATGATAGTGTGGTGGTGGTGGCGATAATTGTTATGAGAGCTATGGAGTTATGATAGAGATGATGATGGTGATAATAAAATGAGTGAAATTGATACAGATTAATATGATGAATGAGATGATCATGAAGATTAATAAGATAACAATAGTCATGATAGTGATGATTTTTATTGTGGTCATTATGAAGAAAATAATAATGAGATGACAACAATAAATGAAATAGTATCTGTTACTTCCATGTTAGATCTTCATCATGAGTAATCCAGTAATCAAATAAATGGGGAACTCAAAGACTGAGTTATGCTTAGTGAACTGAATGTGTTTCGAGGAGTGGTTGCACAAAGATGCAGATTTGGAACCTGAGTATGCTGGAGAACTCCACAGAAGAGTAGAATTTGTGGAAATAGATTCTAGAGTGCTTACTCTTGGACCTAAGTTAGGTGAAGTGCAACTGAAATGGTCTTTGCACAATAAAAGCGAGGGAGGGAGGAAGGAAGGGAGGGAAGGGAGGAAGGGAGAGAGGGAGGGAGGGAGACAGACAGAGACAGTGAGAGACAGAGTAAGAGACAGAGAGAGTTCCTTGCTGTAACTTTCAGTAGACTTTTCCTAAACCTCAGTACATAGTTGGTTTCTGTATTTTCTTGCACAAGGAGAAAAGTATCCAACCACAGCATGAAGTATTGACAAGTGAGTGGGCCATGGGAATAGACAAAGCACTCCTGAAATTCTGAATGAAGGATTTCATGACTTACACAATTCAATCTTCCTAACCCAACTGGTAGGTCTCTAACTGTAAAGTGGGCATATTAGAATAAAGTTTATAGGTTTGTTTTAGAGACTAATTGAGGTACTCAAAGCAATGAGATATGTGTGCTAAAATCATAGTTTCTTTTTAGTTGATAGTAATAATGTATAAAATCTATGAAATGAGAAATAATGGAAACAAATATAACAACAAAAAGGACAATAATTGATTCAGTATTCCATTTGATATGTGATGACAATGAACAGAGAAAGCTCTGGATCTAGAAACTTCCTGATTGGTACATTATATCCTTATTTTAAAAGGAATCCAAATTCACTAGAGCCAGGAGATGCCTTAGTGGGTGAAGGTATTTACTTTCAAGCTTGAAGACCTAAATTCTGTCCCTAGCCTCCAAATGGTGAGAGGAGAGAATTGTCCTTGACTTGTCCTCTGATCTCCACACATATAAGACTCATTATGTCTCCCTAAGCTATTTTCCTGTATGCCTGTACTCACACACAAAATCAGTAAATGTACATCAAAAATCAAGAATTCAAGAGTCGAGAGCTGGCAACTGGGGAAGCATGGCTAATCCTTGTGGGTTCGCTTGAGTGGAAAAGCCTGTAAACAGGTGAATGTTTTCAGACGAAATCTTTTCCAGGAGGCTGATGACTTCCTCTGCACTTTCTTGCACCGGAAAATCATATCCTCGAGTCAGCTCTTGCAAGAGGATTCCATCAATGTGGCTGACCTCTCCTCCCTCTGGGCTCCTCTGGCCATCCCTACTCCAGATCCCCCACTCAAGGATGATAAGATAGAAACAGACAAGCAGGAGAAGAAAGAAGTTCCTAAATGTAGCTTCCTCCCTGGGAATGAGAAGCTTCTGGCCCTGCTTGCTTTGCTTAAGCCAGAGTCTGGACTCCCAAAGAGAAGTGCTTTCTGGTAATCACATGGATCCAGCACCTGATCCCCAAGATTGAGGATGGAAATGATTTTGGGGTGGCAATTCAGGAGAAGGTGCTGGAGAGAGTGAATGCTGTGAAGATCAAAGTAGAAGCTTTCCAGACAACCATTTCCAAGTACTTCTCAGAACATGGGGATGCTGTAGCCAAGGCCTCCAAGAACACCCATGTAATTGATTACTGGGACTTGGTGCATGAACGAGATGAACAGCCTATGGGGTGCTTAGAGTCATGGTGCTGGACCTGAGTGCCTTCTATGCTGAGCTTTATTATATCATCATCAGCTACCTAGAGAAAATCATCAACCCAAAGGGTAAAGAAAAGCCATGTATGTACTGGGCTAAGGATTAGAAGGAAAATATACGATTTATACTTTATATATATATATTTTATATATATAAATACTATATATATATATATACCCAAGAATTCACAAGCAGCAATGACCAGTCAGGTCAGTGATTATCGTTGATGTTTCTTGAAATACTTATTATGCTCGAATGCATAATTTTAGTCAATTTTATCCTGTACTTCATTCATTCTCCCCAGCCAGATAATGAAAATCTTAAGTTTAACACACACACACACCATACACACACACACACACACACACACACACACTACAATTGAACCCAGTTTCATTAATTTTTATTACATTTGATGTTTTTATTTTCTTTGCATTTTTAAATTTTTAAAATTAAAATATGATTATAACATTTTCCCCATTTCTTTTCCTCCTTCAACCCTTCCCATGCAGCCCCCTGTTATTTCTCAAATATATGGCACATATATACATGTATGTATATATATATGGCTGGCTATATCTTTTTCCTAAATATATGAATATAATCTGCTCAGTTTATGTAAAGTTACCTGTATGGAATGGTTTCAGGACTTACCACTTGGTATTAAATAAATAACTTGGGGTCTCTTCCCTTGGGGAGACTACTTATCTAAGTCTCAGCATTCTTTAGGTACCTGTAGTTCTTTGTCTAGTGTTGGAGCCCTGGAGATTTCTCCCTTTCATGTTGGCATGTCATTGTCATCATTCTTGATGAGGTCTTGTTTAGGCAGCTTCTCTGATATTTCTAGGGTACAGTCTCACAGCAAACATCTTGTCTCTCAGGTGCTTACAATCTTTCAGTCCCCTTTTTACTATGACCCTGAGCCTAAGCTTCATTGTAGGTGTATCAGTGTGAATACCCCTAAAAATATAAAAATAAACTTACTATATAACTCAGACATATCACTCCTTGCATGTGCTCAATGAACTTGACATTCTACTCCACAGATAATCACTCCTTTCCTAGTAGCCAAGAATTAGAAATAACCTCAATGCCCTTCAACTAACAAATGAATCATGAAAATGTGGCAATAAGCACTATGCAATACTATTCAGCTGTTAAAAAAATGAAATCATGAAATTTTCACATATGTATTTTTCCTCTTTTGAAAATAGATTTTTTTCACATATAATATACCCTGATTATGGTTTTCCTTCTCTCTGCTCCCTTCCCATCTGGATCGATCCTCTTTCTGTCTCTCATTAGAAAACACACAGGCTAATAAGGGATTGGAATATAAGATAATATAAGATAAAACAAAAACTAACATTGGAATAGAAACCAACAACCAGAAAAAAAAAAGAACCCAAGAAAAAGCATAATGAATAGATATAGATGCAGAGACAAACTCAATTGCACACTAAGGAATCCCATAAAAACACAAATTGGAAGTCATAATATATACACAAATGACCTGTAAAATAAAGAATACATATACATACATATATAAATGTTTAAGAAAATATAACAATATATATATATTTAACAAAAATATATGAAACAATATATATATTTAAGAAAAGCACTGATATGATATTGTGAGAAAAGGAACCTACAAAGATGCTACTGAGCTTGTTTTCTAATGGCCATCTACTGCTGAAAATGTGGCCAAACCTGAAGAGTGGTGGTTTGTTTCACCTGAGAGACTCCGAGAAAATTAAATTTTCATTTGGAAGTAGTTATCAATTGGAAATAGCTTCTAGGTTAGGGATAGGAGCATATGTCTAGTTCCCCTCTCACCTCCAGGAGATCCATACAGGCCTTGTGCACACTGCCTCAGTCTCTGTGAGTCCAGAACTGTTTCTTTCCTGTTGTGTCTAGAAGACCTTGTTTCCTTGGTTTCCTCTATGCCCTCCTGCTCTTAAGAGCTTTCAGCATCTTCTTCCATAGTGCTCCCAGAGCCTGAGGGGAATACGTATATATTTTTAATTCTGCCAAATTCTTACAACTTGAAAGAAGCAAGCCTAACTAGTTCCATAGATCTAAAGCTCTGCAGTTGAATTTTGACTAGATATAATTCTTTTTGGATTATTTTTGAACACTAACTAAATGGTTGTGCCCAAGATTTTTTTGAATGTGTTTGAAAACATTGTGGTTCTTTGTCTGTGGGCATGTGTATTTTCTTGTAGAATGTTGTCATTAGCATATTATGTTTATCCATGTCAGGCTGTAAGGCTCAAATACTAGGAAATAATTTATTATAGAAACAAAGAAAATATTGAATGAAACCATAATTTACTAATATTACATGCTGATTTGAACATTTTAATATTCATTAAAAATAACTCATCCTCTTTGTCAGAATAGATAATTTTTTCTAATCAAGTGGCTCTGTTCACATAAATGAAGAAGATAAATATGAAATATTTTTAAGTGGGAAAAATGGGTTGAATACTTAAAGCTTGTAATAGTTCTATGATGTAATCGTTGCATGTCTGCTACCCATACAAATTGTTATGTTCTCTTGAGCTTTGTCCCCAGTGGGAAGGCTAGTGTTGGTGTATTCTACCTGCCTGTGTGTAAATGAAAACCACAGGTGAACACTGCCACCTTGTGTCACACTGCTTAAACATTATTTAATTTTTTCTGGAGAACTGAAATAGATTCTTTTAGCATGGGAACTCTTTCTAAGCAGAGGTTTCCTTTTTGTTTGTTTGTTTATTTTCTTTTTTAAAACAATAGTAATATATTTTTCCTTCCTGCTCCTTCCGATGCCCCCACCTCTCTATCTATTCAATTTTATGTTCATTTTTTTCCATTTCCAAAATAAATCTACAAAATGAAAATTGAACCAAAAGTCCAAATAGCTAGTAAGACAAAAAAAAAAAAAAAAAAAAAAAAGGGCCTGCTCCAAGGAGTGGTTGAAATAACCAGTGACACTCTATTGGAGAAAACTGATTTTTCTCTTTCCCAGCAGTTAACTATTGCAGATAGCTTTCTTCTCCGGTAGGGGTGAGAGCCTTTGTCTCCTTCCCACTTGTAGTGCTGGGATCCCATCTGGCTTGAACTTGTACAGATCTTGTTGCTAGTCTTTGTGAGTACATACATGCAACAATTCTGTTGTGTCTGAAAAAACACTGCTTCTAGGGGGTTACACCTCTGGCTCTTATACTTTCTATCTCTTCTTACATATAGCTCCTTGAGCCCTGATGGAGGGCTTTGATGAGGACATCCTATTTAGGATTGAGTGCTCCAAAATCTTTCACCCTCTGCACAGTGTCGAGTTGTGGTCTCTGTATTAGTTCCCATATACTGCAAGAAGAAGCTCAGAGAAGGGTTTTAGACATAGATAAATGCTTTCTTTTCTTTCTTAAGGAAGAGGATTATAAATGTCGGTTAAATTTACTTAACACACATTCATATCAAGATTTTGGAACGACTCTTGTATGATCACTTCTATCTATGCAGACAATTCATACTTTCAGTCTGGCAACACATTTCTTTTTCATGTTTTGTTGATATTATCATATAAAAATATTGCACGATTACCTCAATTGTTGGAAAGCACAATTAAAGAGCTTTTAAGTTTATGACTGGCAAGTTTATTGGACTTGAAAATGTGCAGGTCAAAACACTTCAGGATTATGAAAGATGGAAAACCACAGGTTGGCCTTACAAAACAGCCTGGACTGATCTCTAGCCAACAGTCTAGAGAACCATTTAAAATGGAATTTGAAGGGGCTGAAGAGATGGCTTAGTATTTAAGAGCACTCGTTGTTCTTTCAGAGGACCTGGACTTGACTCCCAGCAACCCACAGCCATCTGTAACTCCAGACCCAGGGGAATCTGATGACCTCTCATTTCTACTGGCACCAGGCATGCACATGATGCACATGCTAGCAAAGTACCATTGAACATTGAATAAGAAGTTTTTAAAAAGGAATGGGAGAGTGGAAGAACACCTATTTACCAAGCCGGGGACCCAAGGTTCAATCCCAAGTGCCAAACCTAACCATCTAACAAAATTTAAGAGTGTGTAGATTTGAGGGTCCCTGAGCCAGGAGTCCAGACCTTTTCCTCTGGTTAAAGGTAATTCAGACCCTTGATGAAACCCTCTCACAAATGAGGCCTTAGGCCTTTCTATTTTCCTAACAAAGCCTTAGATCTTACCCTTTGCCTAAGGGGTCTCAGACAATTCTCCCTCCAAACAAGAGGACCTTATATACCATTCTTTCTTGACTTAATGGACCTCAAATCTTCCTAGTAAAACCCAGTGGAACTCTGGCCTATTCCTCTGAACAAGGAAGTAATAAACCCTATTGAAGTTGCGTATCAAATATTCAATATATCAGATATTTACATTGCAATTCATAACAGTAGCAAAATTACAGTTACGAAGTAGCAACACAATAAGTTTATGGTTAGCCTCACCACAACATGAGGAATTAGTATATGAAAAGGTCACACCATTAGGAAACTTGAGAACCACCACAGTCTAGTAAGTTTTCTAGTGCTGGTTAGACTCTGGGCCATTGATTCTGCCATAGTAACCAAGCAGTCCCTATACCTCATTGAGTTATTCCTCCCCTGCTAAGACCCTGACTACAGCCTGGTTCCCTTCATCATATCTCCATATGGTCTTATGGCCCAGTAAAATTTTTTCCACACCTTCTGTGACTGGCCTGTCCTTCTCAGCCTATAAATTCATCTCAACATACTTCCAAGAGGTTCAAGTAGCTCAGGGATTTCTTTGCCCTATCAAGCCTGCCACTTCTTTCCATTCATTCTGCCTCAGTTGTTCCATCTAAGTTGTTTTGCTTGGTTCTAATGTCCATGGTTTCATTTGATAGAGTATCTTTGTGGGGAAAACAGGATTTCTATGAGATTATAGATGAGTTTGCTCAGTCTTATCAGTCAGCACAGAAAGGAATGTCTGTTGCAGATAGCCTGTCAACTGTTATGCCTCAAGCAATCAATTTTGGGAAGGAGACACTGACTGGAGGGAAGAAACGTGGGCTATATCTTTTCTTTTTTTTTTTTTTTCCTTAATTTTTATTTTCAGCAAATCAAAAAAATTTAAAAAGCATTCAAACAGAATAAAATGAAAAGAAACAAACAAGCAAAATACCAAGGTCAGATATACTTATACAAGAATTCTATAGAGCCTTCAAACAAGCAATACTTTTTGAGTTATGTTTAAAAAAATTCAGAACCACAATAAGCTCCTTCACAAAGCAAATAATATTGAAATAGTGACATCAAGTGTAAACCCAACAAAAATATATAATTATAGTCCAGTATCCCTCATGAATATACATACAAAAATTCTCAATGAAGTAGTTGCAAACTGAATACAAGAGATATAAAAAAATAATATTCCATGAGTAACTGAACAACTGTTTTTTTTTTTAAAAACTTTCAACATTTTCCTCATTCTAAAGCTCTTTACCTCACCCCTATAAAGGGTTATAGCCAGTCTTTTTCCTTGGCAGAACCCTCAACTCGCCATGGGAGAGAGGCTGCCCCTCACTGTGTGGGTTAATAAACACAGTCTCATCTATTGAAGGTCAGAATCCTTGTTTTTCTTTTTTCAGAAATCTAACATCATTAAGTTCCCACAAGACCTAAGCCAGTCCTGCCCCACAGCAAAGTGATTTTTTTCATCCACAGAGTAATGGTTCTCAACCTGTGGGGTATGAACTCCACATAGGTCTCAATGTCAGATATCCTTCATGTCAGACATTGCATCACTATTCATAACAGTAACAAAATTATAGTCATGAAATAGCAAAACCACAGCATTAGGAAAATTGAGAACCACTGCCATAGAGGAAAGGTGCCCTAGCCTTAATCAGAAAGAGCTGATCGTACTATTGACAGTGGTGGATGCAGAGAATCATAGCCCTAAAGATGCAGAGGAAAACCAATGGTATTGTGCTCATCTCTGAACAAAGGATTTGTAACTCTCTTCTAACACTCGGTGAATATTGTAGAAGAGAAGACAAGGAAAATGTAAGTCCCAGAACAAGGATGAAGGGATATGTAACACCATTCTCTAGATTCAGTACAACTATCAAAATTATAAACTCACAACTACTCTACTTAATGTGCTGATCTAATACAACTGATTGGTATAGAAATAGATCAATCAGTGTAATAGAATTAAAGATGCAGAAATAAATCCATATACATATGGACACTTGATTTTGGGCAAAGAAGCCAAAACCATATAATGAAAATGGAGAGCATTTCAACAAATGGTGCTGCTCTAACTAGATGTCTGCATGTAGAAGAATGCAAATAGATTCATCTTTATCACCCTGCACAAAACTTAGTGCAAGTTGATCAAAGACCACAATATAAAACCAGATAAACTAAATATAATAGAAAAGAAAATGGGAAATAGCCATGAACATATCAGCACAGGAGACAGCTTCCTGATGAGAACACCAATAGCTCAGGCACTAAGATCAACAATTAATAAATGGGATCTGATGAAACTGAAAAACTTCTATAAGGCAAAGGACACTGTCAATATGGCAAACCAACAGCTTACAGATTGCAAAAAGATCTATACCAACTCTATATCTGACAGAGAGCTAATATCCAAAATATGCAAAGAATTCAAGAAGTTAAACTCCAATAAAACAAATAACACAATTAAAAAATGGGAATCTAGAGCTAAACAAAGTATTTTCTTTAGAGGAATCTCAAATTGCTGTGAAGTCCTTAAAGAAATGCTCAAAGTCCTTAGTTATCAGAGAAATGCAGTCAAAAATGACTCTGAAATTTCCCCTTACATCAGAATGGATATATTAAAAACCTCAAGAGACAGCACCTGCTGGTGAGGTTATGGAGCAAGGGAACACTTTTTCATTGTTGGTGGGAGCACAACATTTTACATTCAGTTTGAAAAACAATTTGACAGTTTCTCAGAAAACTAGGAATAGCTTTACCTCAAGACCAGCTATATATCTCCTAGGAAATATACTCAAAGGATGCTGTACCATTCCTCTGTGAGACAAGGGCTGGAAAGAGCAGGATGCAGTACAGGGACAGCTTAGGTTGACCAGTGCAGCAGAGGATTTGATTAGGGCTACA
>JAJTUV010004806.1:0-14639 GCA_021653895.1 Mastomys natalensis
TCTCTAGGCCCCCTCTGGGCTTCACTATGTCATCTATAGGTCCTCTCTAGGCCCTCTCTAGGGGTTCATATGCTCATCTATATGGTCTCTCTAGGCCCTCTCTAGGTCCTCACTATGGCTTCTCTATGGTCCTCTCTAGGCCCTCTGTAGGCCCTCTCTATGGCTGTCTCTTTGGTTCCATCTAGGCCATCTTGAGGCACTCACTATGGCCTTCTCTATAGTCCCTTCTAGGTCGTCTCTAGGTACTCACTATGGCTGTCTCTATGGTCTTTTCTAGGCCCTGTCTAGGCCTCACTATGGCCATCTCTATGGTACCATTAGGCCCTCTCTAGGTCCTCACTATGCCCATATCAATGGTCACATCTAACCCTCTCTAGGCCCTCAATATGACCATCTCTATGGTCCCCTCTAGGCCCTTCTATTCCCTCACTATGGTGGTCTTTATAGTCCTCTCTAGGCCCTCAATATGTCCATCTCTATGGTCATACCTATGGTCCTCTCTATGCCCTCTCGAGGCCCTCAATATGGCCGTTCTCCATGATCTTCTCTAGGCCTTATCTAGGCCCTTACTATGACAGTCTCAATGTTCACATCTATTCCCTCTCTAGGCCCTCACTATGGGTGAATCTATGGTCCTCTCTAGGCATCCACTAGGCCCTCATTCTGACTGTCTCTATGGTCTCTCTAAGCCCTCACTATGGAAATCTCTCTTTTCCATATAGGTCACTCTAAGCACTCACAATGGCTGTCTCTATGGTCCTTCTAGGCCCTTCCTAAGGGCCCCCCACTATGGACATCTTTATGGTGCACTCTAGGCTCAGTCTAATCTTCACTATGCTCGTCTCTATGGTCCTCTTTGGCCCTATCTAGGTACTCACTCTGGCAGTCTCGATGGTCTTCTTTAGGGCCTTCTCTAGGCCCTCCCTATGGCTGATCTATGTTCCTATCTAGGCCCTCTCTAGGCCCTCACTATGGCCATTTCTATGGTTCTATCTAGACCCTCTCGAGGCACTCATCTTGGCCTTCTCTATAGTCCTTTCTAGGCCCTCTCTAGGCACTCACTATGGCGACTCTATGGTCCTATCAAGACCCTATCTAGGCCCTCACTATGACCATCTCTATGGTACCATCTAGGCCTTCTCTAGGGTCCTCACTATGCCCATCTCATTGGTCACATCTCGGGCCTCTCTAGGTCCGCACTATGACTGATTCTATGGTCCCATCTCGGTCCTTCTATGCCCTCACTATGGCCGTCTTTATGGTCCTCTCTAGGCCATTTCTAGGATCTCACTATGCTGTCTCTATGGTACCATCTAGGCCCTCCCTAGGTTCTCACTATGCCCATATCAATGGTCACATCATGTCCCTCCATAGGACCTCACTTGATGTCTCTATGGTCCCATCTAGGCCCTTCTAGGAATTCACTATGACTGTCTTTATGGTCCTCTCTAGGCCCTTTCTAAGGCCCTCACTATGGCCATCTCTATGGTGCTCTATAGGCTCGCTCTAGGCCCTTTCTATGGTCCTCCCTATGGTCCTCTCTGTGCTCTCTCTAGGCACTCACTAGGCCGTCTCTATGCTCCTCTAGTTTCTCAGTAGGCCCTCTCTAGGCCCTCACTATTGATGTCTCTATGGTCCTCTCTAGGCCCTCTCTAGTCCTCTCTAGTCCCTCACTATGGTTGTCTCTTAGTCCTCTCTAGAATCTCTCTAGGTCCTATCTAGACCCTCTCTAGGCCTTACTATGGTCATTGCTATGGTCTTCTCTAGGCCTTCTCTAGCCCCTCACTATGGCAGTCTCAATGTTCAATCTAGGCTCTCTAGCCTACTATGCTGTATCTATGGTCCTCTCTAGGCACCCTAGTCCTCACTATGACATCTGTATGGTCCTCTCTAGGGCCTCTCTAGGCACTCATTATGGCATCCTTCTTTTCCTATATAGTCCCGCTCTAGGCACTCACTATTGCTGTCTCTATGGTTTTCTCTAGGCCCTCTCTATGCCCTCACTCTGGCCGTCTCACTGGTTACATCTAGGGCCCTCCCTATGGCCATCTTTATGGTCCCATCTAGGCTCTCTCTTGGCCCTCACTATGGCCGAATCTATCGTCCTTTCTAGGCCCTCTAATGCACTAACTAAGGCCATCTCTATTGTCCTCTCTAGGCACTCTCTAAGCAATCACTATGACCAGTCTCTATGGTCCATCTAGGCCCTCTCTAGGCCCTGATTATCGCCAACTCTATGTTCAAATCTAGGCATTTTCTAGGCCCTCACTATGTCCGTCTCAATGGTCATATCTAGGACCTCTCTAGGCCCTCACTCTGTGCTTATCTATGGCACTCTCTAGGCAATCTCTAGGCCCTCACTATTACCATCCCTATTGTCCTCTCTAAGCCCTCTCTAGGCATTCACTATGGCCGTCTCTAGGGTCCCATCTAGGCCCATCTAGGCCTCACTATGGCCGTCTCGATGATCTTCTCTAGGCCCTCCTAGGCCCTCACTATGGCGGTCTCTATGATGCTCTCTAGTTCCCCTATAGGCCCACAATAGTGTCGTATCTATGGTCCTTTCTAGGCCTCTATCTATGTCCTCACTCTGGACTTCTCTATGGTTCTCTATTTGAACTCACTACGCCTATCTAGGCCCTATCTAGGCCCTCAATATGGCCGTCTCTATGGTCCTCTCTAGGACGTCTCTAATCCCTCACTATTGATGTCTCTATGGTACTCTCTAGGACCTCTCTAGGACCTCTCTAGGTGTTAATATGCCATCTATGCTTCTAGGCCCTCTCTATGGCTATATCTATGGTCATCTCTAGGCCGTCTCTAGGCCCTCAATAAGACCGTATCTATGGTCCTCTCTAGAACCCCTCTATGCCAGCACTCTGACAGGCTAAATCGTCCTCTCTAGGCCCTCTCTAGGCCTTCACTATGGTCATCTTGATGGATCTTCTAGGCCCTCTCTAGGCCTTCACTATGTTCGTCTCTATGTTCCCATCTATGCCCTCTCAAGTGTGGGACTGCGTAAGGGTATCCTGGTTCTTGGCTGGGCATGGGCCTAGAACCCCAAGACTCCAAGGGAGAAATGGCAGGAGTTCGGCCAGTCCCCAGAACTCAGGGTCCTAACAACCAGTCCAATCTCCATAGACCTACATTGTTCAGTCACGAAGGCCATTACAGCCCTCCCAAAGTGCACAGGTAGAGAGTGTAACTACAGGCCTCAGGCCTAGAGATTTACATACTAATGAAAGTCAGAGGGTGGAGCCAATTAAGCATTGCCCCCAGAACCTCCCCCTTTCTCCCTCCTACTTAACCCAGGTCTGCCCTGAGTTTGGGGGGTACATCCAGATCTATCTACCATCCACCATGACAATAAACCCTTTTGGAACCAAGGATTCCTCTTGTCATTGGGGCCTGCCGAGCCTGCCGCCGCCGAGCTTCCAGCCATGGAACCTGGGACCTTCCTCCGGTATGGAGAAAAGCTGCCTGGGATGCGGCGCTGCCAGCGCTAGGCCTGGCCTCCTGCTGCGGGCCCCAGATTTTCCACACTCAAGGACCTCACTAGTCCGTATATATGGTCCTCACTAGGCGCTTTCTAGGAACTCAATATTGCAATCTCTTTGGTCCTCTCTAGGAACCCTCTAGGCCCTCACTATGTCAGTCTCAATGGTCCCACTAGGCTTTCCCTAGGCCTCACTATGGGCATCTATATATTCCTCTCTAGGAATCTCAGGGTTCTCAGAATGGGCCTGTGTTGTGGAAATTTCTAGGCCCTCTCTATGCTCACTATCCTTCATGATCCTCACTAGGCCGCTCACTATGCTGTTCTATGTCCTCCTAGCTGCTCTATTCCCTTTCTACGCCCTATCTCGGCCCTCACTATGGTCATCTGTATCATCCTCTCTAGGTCCTACATAGGCCCTCACTATTGCCTTATCTATGGTCCTCTCTAGGCACCCATTATGCCCTCACTATGACCATTTCTATGGTCTTCTAGGCCCTTCTAGGCTCCACTATGGCCATATCTATGTCCCAAATTAGGCCCTTTCTAGGTCCTCACTAGTGACTGTCTCATGGTCCTGTTAGACCTCAGTCTCTAACTTTAGCCATCTCTATGGTCCCCATCTAGGCCCTCTCTATTGCCCTCACTATGGCCTACTCTATGGTCCTTCTAGGCCTTCTGTATGCACTCACTAAGGCCTCTCTAGGTCCTATCTAGGCCCTCTCTAGCCTACTATCTGCCCCAAGGTCTATCTAGGTCCTCTCTTAGGGGGCCCTCTCTATGGCCTCTTCTTCATCTAGCCCTCTCTAGGCCACTCACTATGGCCATCACTATGTCTTCTCTAGGCCCCTCTAGGCCATCACTATGCTCCTCTTTATGGTCCTCTCTAGGACCTCTAGGCCCTCACTATGGCCATCTTTGTCATCTATGTCCCTCTCTAAGCCTTCTTGACTATTGGCCATTCTCTATGTCCCATCTATGCCTCTATAGGCCCTCACTATGCTACTCATGGCCATCTAGGCCCTCTTAGCCCTCAATATTGCATCTTTATTGTTCTCTACCCACTCTAGGCCCTCACTGTCATTTGTCTCTATGGTCCTTTCTATGGCTTCTTACCCCTTCTATGGCCTCTATATTGTCCTCTTAGGCCCTCTTCTAGCCTATTCTAGCCCTCAATATGGTCCTCTCTATGTCCTCTCTAGGCCATCCTTGATCCTCTCACTATGGAATCTCTATGGTCCTCTCTAGGAACCCTGTAGGCCCTTACTATGGCAGTCTCTATGGTCCTCTAGGCCTTCACTGGCCCTCATAAGGCCGTCAATATGGTCCTCTATAGGACCCTCTAGGTCCTTCTATCGCTGTGTCTATGATCTTCTCTAGGACTCTCTATGCACTCTTAGAACTATCTAGCCCCTCACTACGGTCATCTCTATGGTGCTTACTAGGCTCTCCTCTAGGCCCTCCTAGGCCCTCACTATGACCATATCTATAGTCCTCTCTAGGCCCTCTTCTAATCCCCCACTATGGCGTTTCTATGGTCCTCTGTAGGCCATCTCTATGCACCACTATGGTCAATTCTATTCCTATGAAGGACCTCTCTAGGCCCTCACTGTGGGCCATCTCTATGGTCTTCTCTAAGCCTCTCTAGGCCTTCACTATGGCCGTCTCTATGGTCCTCTCTATGCCATCTTGAGGCCCTATTATGGCTGTCTCTCTGGTCCTCTCTAGTTCCTTTCCAAGCTGTCTCTAGGCCCTCTCTAGGCCCTCATTATGGTCATATCTATGTCATCTAGAGGCCCTCTCTAGGCTTTTACTATGTTCATCTCTATGGTCCTATCTAGGCCCACTCTAGGCCCTGACTATGAGCATCTCTATCTAGCACCCTCTGTGCCCTACTGTCAGTCTCATTGGTGCTCTCTAGGCCCTCTCTAGGCCTTTTAGGTCCATCTCTATGGTCCTCTCTAGGAGCCCTCTATGCCAGCACTCTGGCAGTCTCTATGGTCTTCTCTAGTCTCTCTCTAGGCCCTCACTATGTCATCTCTATTGACATCTCTAGGCCCTCTCTAGGCCCTATTATTGTAGTCCTCTATGTTCCCATATGCCCCTGCTAGGACCTCACTATGACCATATCTATAGTCCTCTCAAGGCACCCTCTATGCCCGCACTCTGGCTGTCTCTATGGTCCTCTTCTTGGACATCTCTAGGCCGTCACAATGGCCTCTCTATTTTACTCCATAGGCCCCATCAAGGCCATCACTATGGCCATCTCTATAGTAATCTTTAGGATCTCTCTAGGAACTCAATATGACCATCTCTATGGTCCTCTCTAGGAATCCTACAGGCCCTCAATATGGAAGTATCTGTTGTCCTTACTCTGGCCCCTCCAGGCCCGCACTATGGCATTTCGATGGTCCTCTATAGGTCCAGTCTAGGCCCTCACTATTCACGTCACATTGGAGTGGGTAAGCCCCTCTATTCCATCACTTGGCAGTCTCTATGGTCCTCTCTAGCCCCCTCTAGGCCCTCAATATGGCCTTTTCTATTGTCCATTCCTAGGCTCTCTCTATGAACTCAATACGGCCATCTCTATGGTCCTATCTAGGAACCCTCTAGGCCCTTACTATGACCGTCTCTATGTTCACTATAGGACCTCCCAGCCCTCACAGGCCCTCGATATGGCAGTCTCTATGGTCTACTCTAGGCCATTTCTAGGCACACACTATGGCTGGTTCTATGGTCCTCTCTAGGACGTCTCTATGGCCCTTTCTAGTCCTATCTAGGCCCTCAGTATGGTGTCTCTATGGTTCTCTAGGCCAACTCTAGGCCCTCACTATGGCCGTCTTGATGGTGTACTCTAGGCCCAAACTAGGCCCTCACTAGACCCTCATTATGTCTGTCTTTATAGTCCTCTCTAGTGCCCCTGTTAGCCCTCACTATTGCCGTCTCTATGGTCCTCTCTTGGCCCTCTCTAGGTCCTCACTGTGACCATCTCTATGGCCCTCTCTAGGCCATCTTGTGCTATCACTATGGCAGTCTCTATGATCATTTCTAGGCCTTCTCTGGCCCTCACTATGGCCATCTATATGGTCCTTTCTAGGAATACTCCAGACCTTACTATGGCAGTCTCTATGGTCCCATCAATCCCCCTCTATGACCTCCACTATGGCCGATCTCTATGGTTCTCACTTGGTCCTCTCTATAGCCCTCACTATGGTCATCTCTATTGTCCCATCTAGGCCCTCACTATGGCTGTTTTCTATTGTCCTCTCTAGACCCTGTCTAAGGACTCATTATGGCCATCTCTATGGTCCTCTGTAGCCGTCTCTAAGTCCTCACTATTGTCGTATTTATGGTCCTCGTCTCAGCCCTCACTATTGCCATCTCTATGGTCCTCTCTATACCATCTCGAGTCCCTACTATGGCTGTCTCCATAGTCCTCTCTAGTTCCTCTCTAAACCATCTCTAGGCCCACAGTAGATTGTATCTATGGTCCTATCCAGGCCTCTCAAGTTCCTCACTATGGCTATATCGATCATCTTTTCTAGGCCCTCACTAGCTCTCATATGTCATCTATATAGTCCTCTCTAAGCCCCCTATAGGACCCACTAGTGCTGACTCTATGGTCCTCTCTAGGCTCTCTCTAGGCCTCACGATGGCCATACTATATGGTCCTCTCTAGGATCCTCCAGGCCCAAGAATGGCCGTATTTGTGGTCCTTTCTACACTCTCTCTGCCCCCTCACTATTGGCCATCTGCATGGTCCTCACTAGGCCGCTACGGCCCTCACACTGCCAGTCTCTTATGGTCCCCTATAAGACCTCTCTAAGGTCATTTCTAGGCCATCTAACCCTCACTATGGTCATATCTATGGTTTTCATGGCTAGGCCCTCTCTAAGCCCTCATTATGCAGTCTCGATGGTCCTATCTAGGTCCACTCAAGGCGCCAACTATGGCCATCTCCTATAGTCCTATCAGGGTCCTCTCTAGGCCCTCACTATGACCATCTCTATGGTCCTCGCTCTCTAGGCCCCATTTTTGCACTCACTATACAATCTTAATGGTACTCTCTAGGCCCTTTCTAGGCACCACTAGGCCTTGTCTAGGGTCCTCTCTAGGCCCTCACTGTGGCTATTTCTATTGTCCTCTCAGGCCCCCTCTATTCCCACACTCAGGCAGTCTCTATGATCCTGTCAAGCCATCTCTAGTGTCCTCACTATGGTCATCTCAATGGACCTGTCTAGGCCCATTCTCTAGCCCTCACTAAGGTTGTCTCTATGGTCCCATCTACGCTCTCTCTTTTTTTTTCCTTCACTATGCAATATCTTTACTTTTCTCTAGGTGCCTCTATGCCCACTCTGGCAGTCCTAGGTCCCATCTAGCACTCCATAGCCCTCACTACGGCTGTCTCATGGTCCTCACTTGGCCCTCTCTATAGCCCTTACTATAGTTTTATTTCTAGGTCCCAGCTAGGCCTCACTATGGCTGTCCCTATGGTCCAATCTAGGCATCCTAGGCCTCACTAGGCCATATCTATTGTCCTCTTTAGGCACCCCTATGTCCTGCACTCTGGTATTCTCTATGGTCCTATCTAGGCCCTCAATAGGCCCTCACAATGGCTATCCTATTGTACTCTATTGGCCCCCTCTAGCCCTCACATGGTCATTACTAAAAATTCACCCTAAAGGGCCCCCTTTAGAACTCAATATGGCCATCGCTATGGTCCTATCTAGGAACCCTCTAGGCCCTGACTATCAGTTTTTTTATTTGGGCCTCTCTAGCTTCTCTAGGCCCTCACTATGGACATGTATATGGCCCTCTAGAAACGCTCTAGGCCCTCAGAATGTTCATTTGTGGTGCTTTCTAGTTCCCTCCCGGCCCCCCACATGCTGTCTTGATGAGTCTCCCTCGGTCTACTCTAGAACCTTACTATGCCCGTCTCTATGCTCCGCAAAAGGACCTTTCAAGGCCCTCTCTAAGGGCCCTCTATGTGACCTCTCTCTATGGTCCACTCTAGGCAGTTTTCTAGGCACACATTATTGGGTGGCTATAGGTCCCTCTAGACAACTCTTTGCACTTTCCCAGTTCCCCCCATCTAGGCTCTCATTATGGGTATTTCTATGGTCTTCTAGGCCATCTCTAGCACTCACTATTGCTGTCTTTTATGGTCCTCTATGAGGCCCTCTCTAGTTCCTCACTGTACCACTCTGTGTCCTCTCTAGGCCCCCCCTGTGTCCTCAATAAAAGATGTCTCCCATGGGCCTCACTAGGCCCTCTCAAAGGGCCCCAAAAAATGGTCCCCTCTCCCTTTTTCACGTAGGCACCCTCTAGGCCCCCCACTATGGGCCCTCTATATCTACCTTCCCCTAGGGAAATCAAAATGGCCATCTCTATGGCCCTCTAGGAACACCTAGGCCTCAATATGGAAACTTTAAACTATCCTCTCTAGCCCTTTTGTAGGCCATCACTATGGTCATCTATAAAGTCCTTTATAGAAATCTCCCCGCCCTTTACATGGCAGTCTCTATGGGCCCTCTAGGCTCTCTCTATAGTCCTCACTATGGCCACCCTATGGTCCTCACTTGGTGCTCTCTATAGCCTTTACTATGGCCCCTCTCTAATGGTCCATTCTAAGCCCCCCTCTAGGCCCTCCCCAAAATCCCTATCTATGGTCCCCCTCTAGGCACCCTATTTGTCCTCACTCTGGGAGTCTCTATGGTCTTCTATAGGATCTCTCTAGGAACTCCCCAAAAGGGCATTTCTATGATCCTCTCAAAGAAAACCCCATAAGACCTCACTATGGCAGTCTTTATGGTCCTCTCAGGCCCTTTTAAGGCCCTCATATGGCCATCTATATGGTCCTTCAAGGGAAACATCCAGGCCCTCAGAAGGCCATATCTGTGGTCCTTCTAGGCACACTCTGGCCCTCACTATCCCCCTTTCTATGGTCCTCTATAGGCCCCTCCATTTCAAACTCTATGCCCTTTGTCCCCTTTTCTCCAGGCCCTTTTTTTGGACCTCACTATGGCTGTCTCGATGGGTCCTCTCCAACCCTCACCACGGGCCTCACAAAGGCAGTCTTTATAGGGCCTCTCTAGTGCCCTATAGGCCCTCACTATTGCGCCTCTATAATCCTTCCTTTTCAGCCCTATCTAGTCACACCCGTGACCGTCTCTATGTTCCCTCTAGGCCCCCTCCCGGCCTCCCTATGGCATCTCTATGACCCCCTTTAGGCCTTCTTAGGGGCCCTCACTATGGCCATTATAAGGTGTTTCTAGGAATGCTCCAGCCCTCACAAAGGCAGTTCTATGGTCCCATCAGCCCCCCCGTAGCCCACATTATGGCTGTCTCTTTGGGTCCTCCTTGGTCCTCTCTATATCCAAACTATGTCCCTCTCTTGGCCATCTAGGCCCTATATAGGGCCCCCACTTGCCTTCTCTATGGTCCAATCTAGGCCCTCTCTAGCCCTAAATATGGCCATCTCAAAAGGATCTCCTAGGCACCCTTAATTCCCCACAATGGCCATATCTATGGTCCTTTGTAGGCCCTCTATAGTCCCCACATGGCTTTTGTCTATGGTCCCTCTAGGGCCCCCTAAATTGGCCCCCCACTATTGGCGTCTCATGGGCACGTCTGTGCCATCTGAGCCCTACTATGGCTGTTCTATGTCCTTTCTAGTTCTCTCTAACCCCTCCCAGGACCCCCACCCGTGGCGTATATATGTCCAAACTAGGGCCCCCTCTAGCCCTTAAATATGGCCATATCAATGGACATTCTCTAGGCAGCCTTTAAGCCCAACTAATGCGGTACTATGGTTTTTTTGTAGCCTCTCTAGGGCCCCCCACTTTTGGGTGTTTCTAGGTCCCTCCCAGGACCTCTCAGGGCCTCACTAGCCCTCTCTATGTCCCCCTTTAAGGTCCCTCGCCCTCACTATGGCGTCTCCATGGTCCTCTGGCTATCCTAGGCCCCAACTATGGCCATCTCTATGTCCTCCCTAGGCGTCTTGAGGCCCCAAATATGGCGTCTCATGTCCTCTCTATTTCCACTCTAAGTCCTCATAGGCCCCCCTTTAGGCCCCACCAAAGGCCATCTGGATGGGCCTCTCTAGGGACCTCTAGCCCTCAATATAGCCGTCTTTATGGGCTTCTCTAACCCTCGTGCCCCAAAAAATGGCAAAACTGTATGGTGCTCTCTAGGCCCTTCTAGGCCCCCACTATTTGCCCCTATCTATTTCCTATAAAAGGGCCCCCTCTTCACCCTCACATGGCCATCTCATTGTCCTCTCTAGGCTCTCGCAGCCCTCACAATTTCACTCAAGGACCTCTCTAGGCCCTCACTAAGGCCTCCTATGGTCCTCTCTGTTCTTACTATGGCCGTCTCAAAAGGTCCTCTCTAGGCACTCTCTAAAAAACCCCCACTAGGCTGTCCCCTATGGTCCTTTCAGAAATATCTATGCCCACAAATGGTGTCTAATGTCCTCTCAGCATCCTCTAGCCCCCCATTTTTCCCCTTCTATGGTCCTACTCTAGGCCCTTTCCGGCCCTCACATTGCCATACCCATGGTCCTTCTAACCCCAATATTCCCAAGCTGGGAGTCGTTATGGTCCCATCTAGGGGCCCCCCCCCAGACGCTAACTAGGCTGTCCCCATGGGCCCTCTACCCCCCCCTCAAGGGCCCCAATTTGCCATGCTATGGTCCTTTCCAGCCCCCCCCTAGGCCTTTACTATGCCATTTCTTGGTCCCATGTGGGCCTTCAGCCGCCTATGGGGCCCTACTATGCCATCTAGGCCTCCCTAGGCCCCCAAATGGCTGTCTCTACAGTCCTTTTAAAAGGGCCCAAATTTAAACCTCACGTGGCTGTCTTGATGGGCTCCAGGCCCCACTAGCCCTAATAAATCCAGTTCCCCCTTTCCCCTCTATCCTCCCCAAAGGCATTTTTTTTTTTCCCCCGGTCCTTTTAGGCCCCCACTTAGGCCTCCCATGGCCTCCCCAGGTAACCCCTTCCCCCAGGCTTCTCTATTTCCCCCCAGGGGTGTTTATGCCCACTAGGCTTTTTTCCCCCCTAGCCCTCTAGGCCCCAATAAGGGTTTCTTTTGGCCTCATGGGGCCCCCCCCTTTCTCTCTGCCCCCTTGGCCTCCTATTTTCAACCCTATTTCCCCTACCTTTAAATTCCCAACCACTTTTAGGGGGGTCTCTGCCCCCCTTAGACCAATCAATCCGCTAGTCCTTTCTAGCCCCTCAAGCCCTTCTACTTTCTGCTTAGGTCCTATGTTCCCAGTAGGAGGCCCTCACTGGCCCTTTTTTAGGGCCCCAGGCTGTCTGTAGGGCCTTTATTATTTTTCCTTTTTCCCCTTGGTCTCTTAGGCCCCCCTATAGGCCTCTTTGGCCCCTCTTGCCTTCTCTAGCTCTCTATGGTCCTTTCTAGGGCCCCCTCTAAGCATCACCAAAAAGCCGTCTCATGGTCTTCTCTAGGCCCCTCTCTAGGCCTCACAGATGATTTGAAGTCTCTATGATTCTATCTAAGCCCTCACTAGGATCGTCACTATGGCCATTCTATGTCCTGTCCTAGGCCGCTCTAATGCTGTCTCTAAGGATCCTCTACTATTGTCGTCTCAATGTCCTTTTCTAGGCCCACTCTAAGCCTTCACTAGGGCAGTCTCTATGATTCTCTCTAGCCGGGGGTGTGGGGGCGTGCGGGAGGAGGGCGGGGTGGCCTGCTTATTGCATTCTTATGATCATTGGCTTGTGTCCTGAAGTCCGCGAAATCTTAGGTCCCTCTCTAGTGTGCTTAACTATGGCCGACTCTATGGTCTATGTTCTAGACCCCCTCTCTAAGGGCCCTCACTATCGCCGTTTCTTTGGTACAGTATAGGCCCTTCTATCTGACACTATAGCTGTCTCTCTCACCTATCTAGGCACTCAATAAGCCCCATCAATATGGCGTATCTATGCTTTGTCTAGTCCCCACAAGGCTCTCACTGTGGCAGTTCCTCTATGTCCTACCTAGGACCACTCAATGCCCTCACTTATCGCTGTGTATATGATTACTCTCTTCTCGAGCATTTTCTAGGCCTTCACTATGGCTGACTCTACGGTACACTCCTAGACCTATCTAGGACCATCTCTAGGCCCCTCACATGGCCTTGTCTCTATGGTCCACTCTAGAAACTCTACATAGGACCGTCTTCTATGGTTCATCTCTATGGTCGTCTGTATTCCCCCCAACTCTAGGCCCTAACTATGGTCTCTTTATATGGTCCCATCTATTGCTCTCTCTAGACTTCACTATGGCAGTCCCTCAGGTCAGATCTAGCCATCTAGGCCCATCTACTAATGTCCCATATTATGGGCCTACTCTATCCCTAACTTAGGCCCTCGAAAAGCCACTCACTAGGTCCTCTCTATGGTCGGTTCTTGGCACTTCTAAGCCCTCATAAAAGGCCTTTTTCTCTGGTCCCCCTTTGGCCCTCTCTGGCCTCACTATGGCCGTCTCAGTGGCCAATCTAGGCCCTCTCCGGGCCCCTCACGATGCCATCTCTATGATGCTCTGTTAATGGAGGCCCCCTCTAGTCCCGTCACTATGAGCATCCAACTATGGTCCTCTCTAGGACATATATAGGAGCCCTCTCTAAGCCACTCTAGACCTCTCTAATGGTCGTCTCAAGGCCGACCCATTAGGCTTCCACTATGTCTATCTCTAAGTCCTCTCTGGGACCTCTCTAGCCCTCACTATGACTGTCTCTATGTCCTCTCTAGGACCACCCTAGGGCCCTCTTTAGCCATCTCTATGCCCTTTTTGGGCCCCCTTTTTAAAGGGTCCTGAAAAATTTTCTCCTATGGTCCTCTCTAGGCCCTATCAAAAGGGCCCTCACTATGGCCACTCATGTTTTCTCTAGGGACTTTCTTGGCCCTCAAATATGGCAGTCTTTTTTCATCCATTTAGGCCTATTCTAAACCCTAATTTTGGGTGTCTCAAAGGGTTCCCCTCTAAGCCCTATCTATCCTTCAAAAGGGGCCCAAATTTTATGGTCTTTTCTAGGAGCTCCTTTTAGGCCCTCACAATGGCCGTCTCCCCAATGTCCAGAATAGGAAAACCCCCCTAGCCCTGTCCCCGAGCCCCCTCAAAGGGGTCCTAGGGGTCCCTCTCTATGGGCCTCTCTATGTTTCCCGTAAAGGGCCCTTTCTATGGCCCCCTCGAGTCGTCTTAAAGGGCCCCCACTATGGCTGTTCTATGGTCCCCCTCTAGGACCTCTATAGGGCCCCCCTATAAGTCCTCTCTGACCCTATTTTAAAGGGGCCCCCCCTATTGACACTCAGGGTGCTTTTCTAACCCTCTCTAGGGAATCAAAAATTATGGCCATCTGTATGGTCTTCTCTAGGGGCCCCCTCTTGGCCCCCCTCTTTTGTTGTCTTATGATCCCCTTCTAGGTCCACTCTAGGCCTTCCAAATGTGGCTGTCTCTACAGTCTTCTCTAGGGCCCCCTCAAGGCCCCTTTAATGTGGCAGTCTCTATATCCTCTCTAGGGCCCTTCCCCTAGGCCTTCACTATAGCCTTGTCTATGGTTCTCTCTATTCCCCTTTTTGGGCCCTTTTTAGGCTCTCTGTACTGTCATCTCTATGGGGGGATTCTAGGCCCCATCCCAAACCCTCTCTAAAAGGGCCTATCTAGGCGTCACTAAGACCAAACTCTATGGTCCCTTTTCCCAGGGGGTCTCTAGGCCCTCACTATTGCAGTCTTTTTTCGACCTATATAAGTCCTATCAGACCCTCCAAATATGGCAAACTCAATGGTACCCCCCTAGGGACCCCCATAGGCCCTCCACATGAAGACCCCCATGGTCCTCCATAGGGTCTTTTCTATCCAAACCCCTTTTGGGCCCTCCTTTTGATCCTCCCTATGCTCTATCTGGGTCCTCCCCCTATGGCATCTCTCTGGGCTTTCGATGCCCCATCTAGGGCCCCCCCCTATTTCCTCCACTATGCTCCTCTGTTTGGAACCCTCAAGGTTTCCCTTTGTATGGCTGTATCTATGGTTCTTTGGTCCTCCCCTTTAAACCCCCCTTATGCCATCCCATGTGGTCCCCCCCCCTTTCCCAAAAGGGCCCCCTTTCTAGGGGCCCTTTTAACCCCCCTTGGGCCCCCGG